>JANRMT010062834.1:8628711-8712221 GCA_026402145.1 Polypterus bichir lapradei
TAAAAAAAAAATTGAGATGTGAGAAGGAATAAAGGTAAGGATTTTTTTTTTTACACTCATTTTTTCTGTTACTACGGTACAGTGTACAGTACAGTATATTTATGTCCTTTTCCTTTTTCTGTGGCTTAGTTGTGTTTTATGTTCTAGATTATGATTTTGCAAATGTGTTAGGCTAGGTAAGTGACTTAGGCTACGGTGTGTTTTGACTTACACCAAAATTTGGGTTACATCACTGTTGTAGGAACGGAACTGTGTCATAACCCGAGGACCCCCTGTATGTATATATATATATATATATATATATATATATATAAATATGTATACAGGTATATATATATATATATATATATAGTGGTGAACAGCCAGGTCCCATGCCCGGCCGGGACATCCCTTCAATATATATTCAGGGGGAGCAGCTCTGGACAGTGCAATACCTCCCCCTGGACGCTGGACGGCCGCCCCCCTGGGTTGGACCGGTGCCTCAGCCTCCTGCAGGGCTGCATGGGGAATGGAGTTCTCAACAGCCCTGTTGGGTTCCGCAGGTACCGCCAGGGGGTGGTGCAGCAGGAGCATCTGGCCCCTTTTGGGCATGGGTTTTGGTACCCAATAAAAGGAGCCAGTGACCACTGCTCACTGGCCAGAGTCGGGTGGGGGAGGACGAGGTTGCCTGCGAGGAGTGGTGGTGCAAGAGAAAGAGTGTTTTTGGTGTTTCACTTTGTGCTTTGGGACTGTGTTGTGGCTGGGGGACATGGGGAAGATGTGCCCTCCAGCTGAAGAAAAATAAAAAGTTTCTTTATTTTATACATGTCCCTCGGTGTCAGTCTGTGTTGGATCGGGCACAATATAGCACCTTAGTTACAATATATATATAAAATAATAATATAATAATAACATTGAAAATATATACAACATACAGTTAGGTCCATAAATATTTGGACAGAGACAACTTTTTTCTAATTTTGGTTCTGTACATTACCACAATGAATTTAAAATGAAACAACTCAGATGAAGTTGAAGTGCAGACTTTCAGCTTTAATTCAGTGGGGTGAACAAAAAGATTGCATAAAAATGTGAGGCAACTAAAGCATTTTTTAACACAATCCCTTCATTTCAGGGGCTCAAAAGTAATTGGACAATTGACTCAAAGGCTATTTCATGGGCAGGTGTGGGCAAGTCCGTCGTTATGTCATTATCAATTAAGCAGATGAAAGGCCTGGAGTTGATTTGAGGTGTGGTGCTTGCATGTGGAAGATTTTGCTGTGAACAGACAACATGCGGTCAAAGGAGCTCTCCATGCAGGTGAAAGAAGCCATCCTTAAGCTGCGAAAACAGAAAAAACCCATCCGAGAAATTGCTACAATATCATGAGTGGCAAAATCTACAGTTTGGTACATCCTGAGAAAGAAAGCAAGCACTGGTGAACTCAGCAACGCAAAAAGACCTGGACGTCCACGGAAGAAAACAGTGGTGGATGATCGCAGAATCATTTCCATGGTCAAGAGAAACCCCTTCACGACAGCCAACCAAGTGAATACACTCTCCAGGGGGTAGGGGTATCGATATCCAAGTCTACCATAAAGAGAAGACTGCATGAAAGTAAATACAGAGGGTGCACTGCAAGGAGGTGCAAGCCACTCATAAGCCTCAAGAATAGAAAGGCTAGATTGGACTTTGCTAAAGAACATCTAAAAAAGCCAGCACAGTTCTGGAAAAACATTCTTTGGACAGATGAAACCAAAATCAACCTCTACTAGAATGATGGCAAGAAAAAAGTATGGAGAAGGCGCGGAACAGCTCATTATCCAAAGCATACCACATCATCTGTAAAACACGGTGGAGGCAGTGTGATGGCTTGGGCGTGCATGGCTGCCAGTGGCACTGGGACACTAGTGTTTATTGATGATGTGACACAGGACAGAAGCAGCCGAATGAATTCTGAGGTGTTCAGAGACATAGTGTCTGCTCAAATCCAACTAAATGCAGTCAAATTAAATGGGCGGCGTTTCATGATACAGATGGACAATGACCCAAAACATACAGCCAAAGCAACCCAGGAGTTTATTAAAGCAAAGAAGTGGAAAATTCTTGAATGGCCAAGTCAGTCACCTGATCTTAACCCAATTGAGCATGCATTTCACTTGTTGAAGACTAAACTTTGGACAGAAAGGCCCACAAACAAACAGCAACTGAAAGCCGCTGCAGTAAAGGCCTGGCAGAGCATTAAAAAGGAGGAAACCCAGCATCTGGTGATGTCCATGAGTTCAAGACTTCAGGCTATCATTGCCAGCAAAGGGTTTTCAACCAAGTATTAGAAATGAACATTTTATTTCCATTTATTTAATTTGTCCAATTACTTTTGAGCCTTGAAATGGAGGGATTGTGTTAAAAAAAATGCTTTAGTTGTGTCACATTTTTATGCAGTTGTTTTGTTCACCCCACTGAATTAAAGCTGAAAGTCTGCACTTCAACTGCATCTCAGTTGTTTAATTTAAAATTCATTATGGTAATGTACAGAACCAAAATTAGAAAAAAGTTGTCTCTGTCCAAATATTTATGGACCTATCTGTATGGTTATGTACTGCAGTGGTTTCAAAAAGTATTCAGATCCCTCCACTTCAAGGAAGTGACCAAGAACCCAATGGTCACTCTAACAGGGCTTCAAAGTCCTCTTTTGAGATAGGAGAACCTGTCTGAAGGATGGTCTTCTCGGGACCACTCCATCAATACTCCATCATTAATAAAGTGCACACAACCCACAAACTCCTCCAAAGGCCAGGCCTCTCACTGCTTCTTTCTCTCTTCAGGCCGCCTCCTTGCCTCTCCTCCCAAGCTCTGTCCTTCTCCTCACCCGACTCCAGCCCATGAACGGAGGGAGGCGGCCCCTTTTATAGTCACCCGGATGTGTTCCATGTGCCTCCTGACAATCTTCTGCTGGCACTCCCCAGTGTGGCGGAAGTGCCGGCTGTGAAACCGGAAGCACCCCGGGTGTCCCCGAGGTCCAGGGCTTCCAAGGCATTGGGGTGCCCCCTGGCGGTGACCATGGACCCCTGTAGGGTTCAGCTTCAAAGCTCTGTACCTGTGGCCCCCAAAGGTACCAGGGCAGTCGCCCCCACGTGATCTGGGGAAGGCTTAAGCCCTCCTCCTGGGTGTCCAGCTGGGCAGTAGCCCCAGCTACACACCACAGTATATATATATGAGAGAGTGAGGTGGAACAGCTGCTGCATCAGGGATGTAGGATCCTAAGTGAGAATCCTTAACCAAGCTCTGTAGAGTTTGCTTAGTCTCCCAATGTCACTTTCTCTTCCATATCCCAAAGTTATTTATAGTAGACTAATTCCATCCATCCATTATCCAACCCGCTGAATCCGAACACAGGGTCACGGGGATCTGCTGGAGCCAATCCCAGCCAACACAGGGCACAAGGCAAGAACTAATCCCGGGCAGGGTGCCAACCCACCGCAGGACACACACAAACAAACCCAGCAGACACTAGGGCCAATTTAGAATCACCAATCCACCTAACCTGCATGTCTTTGGACTGTGGGAGGAAACCGGAGTGCCTGGAGGAAACCCACGCAGACACGGGGAGAACATGCAAACTCCACGCAGGGAGGACCCGGGAAGCGTGGCAGCGCTACCACTGTGCTACCACTGCGCCACCGTGCCGCCCTAGTAGACTAATTACAAATTGTACAGTTTTTGTTTTATGGATATGAGTGATGGCACATGCAATGGACTGGCACCCTGTCCAGGTCTCGAATCTGCTATGCACACCAATGCTGGCAGGATAAGTTTTGGTCCCACCCCAATAACAATTAACTGAATTACACTGAGACTGTTATATAGATAGTGCACAGAAGGTGGCTGAATACCACCAAAAATATGTCATTTGAGGACATTTCTTGAACACAAATACAACCTACAGAGTGGTGTTTCACAAATGGAAAACAAAGTACACACAAAAAAGGAGAAATTGTAACCACTCCGAGCCTATCCTCACAGCTGTCTGTCTTTCTGGATTCTCATTTGTACACCTTTGAGTCAGTCTCTAGGGAGGTGGCCATAAAGCCCCTCCCTGGATACTTCTAAGTCACTCCAGAATCATTTCAGTAGTGATGAGATCTCCATAACCATAACTGATACAGTATACTAATCTAAACTTCCATCTGATAGCTCCTGGTGTATAATAAAGCATTAGTTTGAGCTTCTAGTACTCATTTTTTTAACTTATGCCATTTTGTAGCTTGCAGGTACTTTTCCTTTTGCCATGTTTTCTCTCCTAACTTAAAGTCAAAGTCAGAGAAACCTTTAAATGTGGCAGTGTGAGGGACAAATTTACATGACCATAGTGGCAAGGAAGTGACTCTAAGATTTGCTTCTTGTCTTCCTATCGGCAGGTAATAATTATAGGATAGTCAATTGATCCTGCCAACCAGACAACACATGAATTGCTCTTGTCCCATCTACCACCTCTCCTCTTTTTATATGCGACCCTTTCTGATGTTGGTCAGGGGCACCTCATAACAAAATGTCACAGATCATGCTTCCATTTCCCTTAATCACTAATGCACCCACCATAATTCCTACACAATATACAGACATTGACTAATTAATATCTTTAATGTTGCACAGCTTTTATGGGGTCACTTCAAACTGACTCTGGCCTGAAAGAAAGCAGGTGTGTACATGTGAGTGTGCCTTACAAATGACTAACAGCTTCCTTAATTCTTTTAAGTATTTTCATTATATAATGCATAATTATTTGAGTGCACCTGCTGTTGCTTTCATTTTGATTCTCTTGTTCAGGGCTCTGATTGCTATCCGCTAGGAAAATAATTTAAGTTCCTTCTAAGAAAAGATGCCATTCATAAAAATTTGACAGGCATAATCATCAAAGTAACAATAAAAGACTAATTCAGCTTTTACTTCACAGCTTTCATAGCAGCATGAAGAAACTTAAACATAGAAAGCTATTGAGGGCTTAGGCACAGACATTCCTAAGAAGCACACACACATATGAAAGTCTGATCAACAAACAGCTATTATTATTATTATTATTATTATTATTATTATTATTGTACATTTGACTTGATGCCCAAGTCCAAGGGTTCTTGCAAGTTCAGAATGAAGCACGAGTGTTTACTTACCCAATCTACTATTAGATTCACACTGACGTCAGAGGTTTAAAACTGAACTGATGGTCTTGAGTTAACCACAAATACAGTGATAGATTAACAGTAACACAAATTAGGGCCAAGCAGAACCATTCTGGGCCATTTAAGGTGTCATGCATGCATATCAGAGGGTCGCCTTTTAGGCTCAGCTGAGGTATGAAATACAATTCTGAAACAAAAGGGGGCACTGTAACTAAACTTGCCAACCTTGTTTCTAACTTTACAGCTCTGAGAAGATGCCCCTTAAAGGCAACTAACTCTGTCCTTTCTGGGCCAAGTCCAATAAAGGTGGGTTATCCTCAGAAGGAAGCGTCTCACTTTGCGTTGAGCTAACCTAGACGACAGAGCTCAGCAAGAAGTCATGACCCGCTCAACTGAGCAACACATTTAGAAAGAGACGGCTACAACCTATATTTTTAGTTCTACAGTGCCATCATGCATTTGTTTTGGTTTATTTTGTTTAGAAAATTAAATGGATCAACCCACTGAGTTTCCCAATATATGATCTTATAACTGGGTTTTACCACCAATTGATCACAAAAGTCATTAGAAATGCATTCCTAAAGGAAACAATTTAAGAAGCCTGATGATGCTATATTAACAGTGATGGGTTCATTTTACATGGTCTCTGAACCAGATCACATTGTAACCACTGACGCCATTTGTAAGCATCATGGAAATGCTGTTCTGGCTTTTTAGAAATATAACTTTGAGCCAAGCATGCACTGTGAACTTAAGCAACCAGAAGTCAGTAGAGGTTCAAAACAACACATAGAGGAAACTTCAATTCCCTCATTCCAAGGTGACTTAAAATGGGCTGCAATCATGGGGATTCATGGGAATGGATGACGGTGAATAAGAATGAGTCAGTGCTGCTAATATAAGAAACATCAAAGAAGGATATCCATCCATTATCCAACCTGCTATATCCTAACTACAGGGTCATGGGGGTCTGCTGGAGCCAACCCCAGCCAACGCAGGGCACAAGGCAGGAAACAAACCTTGGGCAGGGTGCCAGCCCACCGCAGAAGAAGGATATCATCCATCCATTTTCTGAATCTGTTGTGACACACAGACACACACATACACACTTACCAAAATGCATGGCATTGGAATGCAGGAAAAATTCACACAAAATAAGAAGTGCATGCAAACTTTACACTGACATTGACAGGATTTGGACCCAAAACTCTCTTTGAACCACATATACAAAGCAGGGTGAAGCACTGTGCCAACTTTAACATAAGACAATTAGTAACAGTGGGCAGAACCTGAACATTTCTGATTTATTGCAGTGGGATATTGGTATTCTCCTTACATGCAGCCAACAGATCCACTTTGTAGGCTGCATATTAATAAAGACAGGAGGACAGAATAATAAAGAAGTTATATAAAACATGAGCAGGGCAACTAAAGCCCCCAATTCTCTTAAGTACTTCAACAAGTTCAGGAAATGAAAAAGGTCAGTGGTCTCCAGTACCTCGAGACTGCCGTGTTAATTACAATATTGATGCTTCATTTTTTATAAACCTCTTGTGAGACCACAGTTGGAATGAAGTGTTCAGTTTGGGCAAATATATTACTTATAATACATGCAAACAAATAATAGAAAAAGTACAGCATGTTAAACAGGTAATTAAAAGGGCAGAACAGTGTGAAAAGAGAACATTAATATAAAGTACAAAAAACTGTAATTAAGAGCATATTGGTCATGGAGTCTTTTGTAGTGTGCAGCACTATGGCTCTGTGTTTTCCAGCTCCTATAAAAGGAATTTACCTACTTGGAGGCCCTTATATTTTATTGTTGTACATTGTTGTTAAACATTGAATTACAGTGGATTTAATTTGGCTGTTTTTACAATTACCAACAGGAAAAGACTCTTTAATGTTATAGTACAACTGATTTCTAATAAGTGATCTAAATTAATTAGAAATACTAGGGGGCTCTGCCCCCTACTCGCTTCGCTCACCAACCCCCGGGCAAGCACTACGCACTAGCCACTTCACTGATCTGCCACTCGCGTATGGGGAAGCGGATTTACAATTTAAACAGATTGTTATTTTCATGGGAATTGTTACATATGCATAATAAAACTAATTATTTTACATTACAGCGAGTAATTAACCATAGTAAAACATAATAAATTGAAAGAAAATTATGTTTCATGTTGCGTTAGAGGTATTTGTTGCATTATACGTTATCATTCTGTTTCACTTTGAAATTAACACACAAACACTTTTTAAACTTACACTTTTACTGTAAAATTTCAGTAAAAAATTTTTTTAGTTAACTTTTCATCAATATCGCATTGAATTTTGATTCCGTGTTTGGACTTACATCGTCACAATGCAATGTATAACTGCCCATGAGTGAATATTGTTTTTTCCTCTCTAATAAATAAAATGACCTTTTTGAATGTTTGTCTCTGTGATTTGTTAATTGTCATAGCAAAAGCTATTCTAACGAGAAACTGTAAACGTTTTAATACGAATGGCATATCAAGATTTCCTTTGGTGTCTAATGTTATCCACGGAAGATGTACTACATTACCTTTCTTGTCACCTGTTTAAATTTAACATGTCAGAATTGTTTGACAGCATAGTCTATTGATACGCATTTAACCAATTTGCAGAGTAACCGATCGACAATTTTCGCATTAATTCGTTTGACTTCATCGTTTCTTGGTGCTAGGATTGTCCATGTACTCATTTCTTCTGTTGATAACCCTTCATGATTAAATCCTTCAATAAGATTTGGACATAATAAGTCTTCTTTTATTGGGAACATAAAGTGAGAAAAACGTAAAAATTTATAAGAACCCTGGAACTGTGTCTGACCAAAGCATTCACGTGAATGAGAGGTGAGAGGACCGTGGGTGTGGTTGAAAATGGCTGAGGACTTGAAAAATGGCAATAGTCTCGTCTCAAGATTTTTTATAATAGAAAGATAAGCCACAGTTATCACTGATTGCAAGTCAGTATTCAGTATTTAGTAGATGTGCCTTTGGTAGCCTTGACTGCCTTCAGTCTCTGTGCACAGGTCTTTGTCAGCTTTGCACACCTGGACACTTCTGTTTTTTCCTCATTCTTCTTCGCAAAACTGCTCAGGCTCTGTCAGGTTGCTTGAGGGTCATGCGTGAACAGCCTTCTCAAGGTCCAACTCCAAATTCACAATTGGACTCAGATGTGGACTCTGACTCAACCAGTCCAGGATGTTAACATTGTTGTTTTTAAGCCATTCCTCTATAACTGACTTTATTTTGGGGTCATTTTCCTCCTGGAAAACAAGTCTACCAAGGTGTAGATTTCTTGTAGACAACTTCAGGTTTTCCTTCAGACTTTTCCTACATTTTCTGCATTCATTTTATCCTCTGCTCTGACAAGCTTTTTAGGGTCTACAGCAGTGACAATGACATTTAGTCAGAGTATAAAAAAGCTTAATTTTGGGCTAGTCAGACCATAGGAGCTTCTTCAAATTGACTTCAGAGTTCCCCAGGCACCTTCTGGCAAACACTAGCTATGTAATGTGTGTTTTTCTTACAGCGGCTTTCTGTTTGCCACTTTCCCATAAACCATAAAGCACCCAATTATTGCCTGCAGTCTCTCCACTCTTTCCAATGTTGTTTCAGAGTTAGCAGAAGTCTCTTTGCGGCCTCCCTCAGTAGCCTTCTTCTTGCACGTTTCTGTGGACAGCCAGCTGAACGCAGATTGAAAGCTTTGCCATTCTCTTTCCATTTGTTAATGATTGGTGCTGTTCAATTGCCTTTCCATGGAGTTGCTCAGAGTGCTGTTTTGTCTTCATTGTGTAGGTTAGGCACCATACTGACTGACCACAAGTTGGCCCTTCCAGATAAGGTGCACCTATTCTACAATAAACTGAAAACCCAGACAGGTGATCTCCATTGGACTAATTTTATGAATTCTAAAACCAATTGCTGCACCAGTGACGATTTAGGCAAGTCATATTTATACTTATGTAATCATATTTTTTTGTGTTTTGTATTTGTAATTAATTTAAACCATCTCACATTGATCTGTTTTCACTTTGACATTAAAGAGTCTTTTCTGTTCTGTTGATCAGTGCCAAAAACTAATCAAATCCACTACAATTAAATGTTGTATAAAAATAAAATGTGAAAACTTCCAAGGGCATGAATGATGCACACAAATACCTGATTTTTTGCTGTCTTACTTTCTCAGATTCACTCGGGATGACCCCCCAGCCACTTTTTTTACCCAGTGATGGCAATAGTGGGATATGAACTTGGAGACATTGAATAACATAACAGCATTCCCAGTCAGCTGAAGTAAAGTAGCACTCCCACAGTCCAACGGCTAATCAGGTTTCTAGCTGCAAGGGGGGCACATGCCTGGCAGTAGGATCTCTTTTTTTCTTTCTCACCCTTTGCCTTTGCTACACCTGCCCATTCCATGATACTCATATCTACAGAACTGATAGAAATAATTGGAACACCAACCGGGCTACCCTGTTTAATCGATGCTGTTGCCAAAGCAAAAAATTTGAAATAGAAAATTGTTACAGTGCTTTTGCACTTGCGAACGGTCAAAACAATGGCCTATATTGGCCGATTCAATCATAAACAATTTCAAGCTGTGTTATAGGGAGTTCCGTCGCCTTCACAATTTTGTCCCAGAATGAGCTGCCATCCTTCAGGTTAGCTTGTTTTTATTGTGCCCTGATGGAAAGGGGCAGGTCATCTTGGAGCTGAAGGCGGGCGTTAGGCATCATCCTGGGGCTGCCTGTCTAAACTGCGGGAGTGAAAGGGGACAGATTTAGCGATAGTGCTCCTTCTCATCATTGGCCCTCTCGTCATCCTCTTGCTAAAACACTGTGCTGCTCATTGGCTGCCTGTCTGTACCCATGAGTGCTGTCCCCTTGGACAATATGAAGTCACTGGAGTGGCTAGGGCATTGGACCTTGGACAAATATATTATTTATAATACATGCAAACAATTAATAGAAAAAGTACAGCATGTTAAATAAGCAATGTTAAATCGCATTTCTGCTGGTTCAATTCCTGCCTGTATCTTTATGATCCTTAGCAGTTTCCCACCTTACAGAGCTGCAGTAGTCTTGTAGGTCACCTTGGATCATTTATAATAATATAATAATAATACTGTCCAGCTTTTGGGCCTTTTCTCTGAATGAATCCTACTGGACACAGCTGAAGAGCCAAGACTTTACCCACATATAAGAAACTTACTTTTGGTCCTGTTGGACCTCCTACACTGATGATGTGTTGCCTTCCTGTGCCTTCACAGCTGTTTTTCAATAAGTTCAATTAATATAAAATGTCAAGTTAACCACAACTTTTCTCTAATGTTTGACTGTTTTCTCCTCTTGAGGTGTATGTGTGTTATTGTGGTAACAAAAAGTGTGAGATGGAAGTTTGTGGACCCTGCATAATTCGTGCTTTTCTGTACTATATATGACCCTGGCTCCACATTTGAACCACTATATGAATGGCACTTCTTTTCTAAATCGTGCAGCCTTATTCTAAATAAAACTGGCGCTGAGGTCTGCTCAGACTGGGCACAGCTGGAATTACCAGAGGAGCCAGGCATTTGTCTGCTTCATCCACAGCTCTGAAGTCGCTCACCCAAAAGAATACTCATGACCTCCATCTTATTCTGCTTGTCTTTTCGTCCTTTCCACTCTCACTCCTCGGAATTTTGTCACAGATGACCAGAAGCTATACCATGACACTTTGACATCTGAACACTTCAGATGGAATACTAAATCATCATTAAACAGTGTGATGAAACCAGAGTGTCAGCTTGATCCAGACTCCAACAAAATCACACCAAGGCGGTCCCGGGTTCATGGATGGTTTATTCTCTAGATTGCCTTCAAAACTAACACAAGCACAGGTACAAACACAATCTCTTCACTATTCACGTCTCCTGTATTCCTCTCACCACCGCACAGCCCTCCTCCAGTCAAATGTTGCCTTCCTTCCTCCCAGCTCCAATTCGCCTGGATGGAAGTGCTTTCGGGACACAAAGAAGTACCATAAATTAGAGAGTGCATCTCCCTGCAGTGCCCCCTTGTGGCGCCCATGGTCCCCAGTAGGGTTTTGCTGCCAGTCTACATCTCCCAGCATTCCCTGCTGGTTCCCAAATGGGCTGCTGCCATCTTGTGTCCAGGAGGAATAACGTATCCCTTGCGGTATCTTTCATATCTGATGGGCTGTCCGAATATCCCGCACATGCCCGTCCAACCCATGTGGCACTGACAACACGTACAACTGAATTGGAACTTTCTTGTTTATTCATTTACATTCTGTTTTTTTAACACTGGTGTACTGAAATGATTCTTGTCTCTTTTGGAAAGATGTTTTTGTGTTTGACACCCTGCCTTTCCCATGGCCCACCCTGTTGGCTTCTGGCACAAACATGAATCAATGTTCAATAAGATGTCAGTCCATCACACTCACTCACATCAACTTAACATGCATGTCTTTGGGATGGGAAAAGAAACCACAAAGACATGGAGAGAATGTGCAAACTAAACACAGATATGGGACTCAATGGTTTTTGAATTTATTGTTATAGATCTACAATGATAACAGAAAGCCAAAAGTGACCCATGTTATTTTTTTGTGATTGGACTTCTGTAGCTTATTATACACAGGAGTTACCCAGCAATGCCTTTCTTGTCTACAAATGGCCCAAAATGCTGCTACTAGACTTTAACGGCTTAAAGGTGAGTGTGCTTTTGCAACAGCTACTTCTAGGCTTTGGAAAAATCTATCTGCTGTGAAAGCTTAGGGGTGCCAGAGAGCCACAAACCCCAAAATGAATACACCAAGACATTCTCGGGTTCAAATAAATGGGTGTTTATTATAGAAACATCTCACAAAAAAGCACCAAACAGTTAACAGGAGTTATTTCTCCTCCAAACACCTCTCCTTTCTCCACCACACTGCCCTCCTCCACTTGAGTGTTGCTTATCTTCCTTCCATCTCTGACTCACATTGACAAGGTAGTGCGGCCCCTTTTATTCAAGACCTGGGAGTACTTCTGGTGCCAGTAATGTTGCCAATTGGAAGCACTTCCGGGTCACACAGACGTTCCACGTAATAGGGAGTGCCTCTCCCTGCAGCATCCTCTTGTGGCACCCACAGACCTCAGCAGGGCTGTGCTGCCAGAGTACAACTCCCAGCATTCCCTGCGGGTTCCCAAAGGGGTGCCGATATCAAGGGCCACTGCCATCTAGCGACTGGGGGGAATAAACACACCCCCAGAGTTAGTCCTACCCTGTCCTCCTGTTTTATCCTGGCCAGGGAAGGTGCTACGCACATGTCCAGTCGGGGCACTTGTCCAATTGTCCTGGGCTTCCCACCCAAGTAAGGAACCATCTTCTTCTTTTCTGTCCTTGCATCCATTAGGGAAGCATTGTCCAGGTGAAACACTCTTCTCTCTCTCAACTAGACTGCCTTTCTGTCCACTCGGGGCCTCCCCTCTGGGTAAGATATCTTCCCGACTCCATCCCATGTGCCACTTACACTGCTCATGTCAGGTCTGCAACAACTGTGACCATTTTTAAATTCAGGCTGAAAACATATCTCTTCTCCTTGGCTTTTCATTAGCATTAGCTGCCTTTAATGTTTTCTTGTGTCTTATGTTTTATGTCTTTTGTTTAACTTTACCCTGTCTAAGAATGTAGTTCTTTTCACCCTTTTTATTTTAACGTACAGCATTTTGGTGAATGTTGGTTTTTTTAAAAGTGTTTTATAAATAAACAAAGCTAATATTGTGTGGCTTTAATTATGGCTGTCAATACTGCAGTTTAGAGCACAGACCATCGTCATGAAGGCCTGTTCTGCATTAAACACATAAGGCTCTGACAAAACAATATCATTTTAGAGATACAACTCAATGTTGAAGAGATACTCCCAAATTAAACCAAGTGCTTTTCTAAAGCCTATTTTATCTGAGAATGAGGCACCCCAAAAGATGGTAATGTAATGAACATATGCTCTCCAAAATACCACATAAATATTAACTTTTCTCCAGTCATCTTTTTTGCTTCCAGCCATCATTCATTTATATGACTTCCAATTAGCACAATGAGGTCGGTTCACAGGAAACTGTCAGAGTGGATAAATAACAGCAGGAGGCTGTTTGTTTTAGAGTTTAGATTAACAGTCAATTCTGAGATTATTGTGGACTTGAAGAGGGAAAAATTGAAATGGCTTCTCTGAAATACACATAGCAATGATGGTGGAAAATCAGTAAGCGGCATGTTTTTCATCAGCAGCTGCTTAGAAGAAGGACAGGAGACCTGTTTTTTTTCTGCGACAATGGTTAGTGCTAATTTAGTAAATATCCTAGAGCAGACTCAGTTGCCATTTCATTAGGTACACCAATTTAATAGTGAAATGCTCACACAGTTTTACTCAAGACAGCCTTAATCCATTTGTTTGTGTCGAGTCAACAAGGTGACAAAAGTGTGGCACTGGGACGCTGATCCTCTTGACTTCAATGTGTCCCATTGATGCCCACTCTAAATTACTCCATCCATGTTGTCCTATAGATGTTTAGCTGGACTGAGATATGGTGACCAGGGAGGCAACTACAATAAGATGAATAATTTTTTCTGAGCCTATTGTCTCATTCTCATTTGATATTTTCGTTCTTATTTCAAAATTTCATAATTAGGTTTATGTTATGTTTATGATATCATTGTTGTTTGTTACATTTTTTTTTTTATTCTTGTGGCTGTGGTCATACTGCTTTTAGTAATTCCACCTGTTGCTCCTATATAATCATTGGAAGTGTAATCTCACGAGTGGTCCCCTATTTAAGATGGTGGCCCTTCAGCTTTGGTATAAGTAGAGAATTCAAATGAATCACTGTTTTTTTTTTTTATTTACTTTTTTTATTTAAGAAAATATTTCTTTGGAAAAGATTTCACCTCTGAGCTTTGCCTTCTTCACGAAGGTTGTTGCCCAGGAATTTTGTTTTTTGTTGCTGAAGGTTTTGCTCTTTTTGGCTACTTTTGGCGATTCATTTCTTTGTTTGTGACAACTGTTTGTCATCTGTCTCCAAACCCTGTTGTTATTGCATCTCCTGACCCTCACCACTCTACTTTTGGGGTCTGGGACTTGCCAGCAATCATCTTGGTGTAGCAGTTCTTTGAAACCGTTCCATGTCTACAGTTGTCTTTTGGTACAGAACATTAACTGACTGAAAAGGCCCATTTGACAGAAAGTAGATAAGGGTCTTATTGCGGACCCCACAGGACCTGTGACATTACTCAGGGGCCTGTGGCTGGAGGTGTGAAGTGGAGAGTCTTGGCACAGGGTGATGTATGCATAAAAAAACAGATATGGAAGCTGAGAATAAGTAAATAAATGAGATTACATTTAATTAAAATCATAATATCATAATTTAATAAGTATATAACTTGAATAGCAAAAGTTAATTTATGATTTCTGTATGTGTACCATAGTGGAAATCTCGTTAAAACTACTTACATTGCCACTGAATGACATCACAGGGTCCTGAGGCTGGAGCAGCTGCAGATGGGTCTTCCTCTGGAGGTCTGCAGCCAAACAATACTGAGTATTAGTACTTCACTGCCCAAGTGGGTGCAACTAGTTGTCAGAGACATTTAGAAAATTCTACATAAATATTTCTTTCTTGTATTAAGGAGCCTTAAATATATGAAATGTAAAAACATATTCTCCATTATTATGCCAGTCTATAATGCTGAAAAAACAGCAAGGAACCATGGTTAGCCAACTGGAAACACACTTTCTTTTGATTCGATTACATTCACAAAACGTTTCCTACTATGACTCTTTCGGCACTAAAGTGAACTCAACTATTACTTGATTAACTGTACTTCATCTGTCTCATACAACAGCAGTCTGTTTATTACCTCAAGATCATAGCTGGATGGATGCTTGATAGACCTTTGTCATTCTAGTAAAGTGGTTGCTTTTGATAAATTCAAGCCAATAGGCCTAGTGCACACTGCCAAGTTAGGTTTAAAGCCAATAAAATCTTCAGTCTTGGCCTTTCTCCTTCAGATCTGACAGTTTTAAGTAGCCCCCAGTTTATGAGCTGCACATGGTTGCAGTCCCAAAACGCACAGAAGGTCTAAGGGTTCATGCCTGTAACACACA
This sequence comes from Polypterus bichir lapradei, assembly GCA_026402145.1. Lineage (NCBI taxonomy): Eukaryota > Metazoa > Chordata > Cladistia > Polypteriformes > Polypteridae > Polypterus > Polypterus bichir. The sequence continues at coordinate 8,644,043 of JANRMT010062834.1, forward strand.
CCCTTAAAGAGAAACCTCTCACTGTATGGTGAGTCCAGCACTAAAGTTCACACACATATATTTGCTATTAGCTGATCAGAATCTGAAGGTTATTTGCTTTTTAATGAGAACGTGTGTGGAAACTCTTTGTTAGAGAGATATAACTGAGATGTCCAGCAAGATCAGCATGAAAGTGGAAGGTATTGACATAAAATGCTTGTAAAAGTGAGGGAGATATCTTAGAAAGTACAGGAAAGTAGGATGAAATGCTATGGATATGTGATGATGAGAGTGATAGAAATGAAAGCACAGGGGAAGAGAAAGCAAAGGAGGACAAAACAGAGGTGGATGAATAAAATAAAAGATCTGAAGGAACAGGGCTTGACTGGCGAGGAGGTGCAGGACTGAGCTATTTGGAGAAGGATGATCAGGCACATTGACCCCACACAGACAAGGGAAAAGATGAACAGGGAAGAAAAAGAAGAAAAAGTACTGCAAAAAATAAGATGGCCTACTGGTAAAATTAACTGAATTGCCAATTAATTTTGAAATTTCATAAAAAATATTAACACTTAACTGGTTTTGGTAATGACATTCAAATTCAGGCAATTGCCATTGGGCAAACATGACAAAGATGTTGAACTTGAAATTCTGGGAAATGTTTAATTTATATTTACATTAACTGCTGTAATATATCTACTGTACATGGAGATTAATGGTAATGAAGAAATAATAATAATAATATGTACACCAATAAGTACAGTTAAAAATAATTTGGCCATAATGTTTAACAATCCTTTTATCACTGCATATATAAAAAAGTAATTCAAATTTCAGTCTGTGCCTGTGCTGTGTCTTTTTCAGCCCTGGAATCTGTAGAATTCATTTAGCACCAACAGTATATTATTAGTTAATCAGTTTAATTTAGTTATTCTCATTATTGCACTCTACTGAAGAAAGGCTCAGGACAGTTTTACAAATATAATAAGATAACAGCAAAAGTGCATAACCAATTGACCTTTAAATAAATATCAACATAGAAGGCAAGACCTTTGGGTAAAATATAATCAAAGTCATGCTAGAATAACATCTATCTTACAAAAGATATGGTTAGAGAAGAAGAAAATAAAGTCTGCAGATGACAAGATTAATAGACATAAGAGCAAACAGAGAATTTTGTTTAATTTAGTGTTCACTAATGAATTATAATGGGTAAATAATTATGCAGCATGAGAACGAAATTCAAAAGGCAGAATAATGTGAATTTCAGAGAAAATATTAATTGAGGTGTAGGATGACATAATAAAACTGCATATTTATTAAGGTACAGAGCTGAATTGGAAAGACTCGCCATTTCTCCTCATGTGAGCTTTCATGCTATTTCTTCAAGAAAATGACTGCCATCTGGTGGTGAATAGAGATACTCGCCATATAATGGAAATTCTCCGTGTTAACATCATTCTGAGGCCTTTCCCGTTTGCAGTGGTGATAGACACGTTGACAAACAGAAGGTCAGAGAGGAGTCTCCGAGGTCCATGATGTTCGATGATGACTTTGTAACCTGTAGTGAGAGTAGACAGCAGGTGGAGACGAACCTGGAGAGGTGGAGGTACGCACTGACATAAGGGGAATGAAAGTTAGTAGGGGTTTGACCGAATACGTGTGTGAAAGAGAGGGAAGGTGGCGGAAGGGTGCGAATACAAGGAGCAGAGGTGGTGAAGGTAGACAAATTGAAATAGTTGGGTTCAGCAGTCCAAAGCAACGGAGACTGCAGCAAAGAAGTGAAGAAGAGAGTGCAGGCAGGTGGACTGGTGGAGAAGAGTGGAAGGAGTGATTTGTAATTAGAAGAAAAACAGAAGAGTGAAAAAACAGTAGTGAGACCAGCTATGTTATATGGTTTGGAGACGGTATCATTCATGAAAAACAGGAGGAAAAAGCTTGAAGTGGCAGAGCTGAAGATGATACGATTTTTGCCCAGAGTAACGAAAGCAGACAGGATTTGGAATGAGGATATTAGAGGGACAACACATGTACGACAGTTTGGTGACCAAGTGAGAGAGGCCGGATTGAGATGGTTTGGGAACATGCAGAAGAGAGATGAGGGGTAAATCGGGAAAAGAATGTTGAGGATGGAACTGCCAGGCAAGAGGAAAAGTGAAGGGTCAAAGAGGAGGAAGTGGTGAGGGAGCACATGAAGGCACTCGGTATGGCAGAAAATGATGTAAAAGTTAGGGGTAGATGGAGACAGATGATCCGCTGTAGCATCCCCTAAATGGGAGCAGCCAAAAGAAGAGTCTCATTCCAGGTAAACATAACATAACCCACTTAATCAAATTTACTGCTGCGTGCATTATTCCTATTATTATTATAAATCTCTTCTACACCCCAAATACCGCCATATGGCTGAGCCTGACAAACGCTGCTTGCTTGACTAGCGTCTTCAAGTTAACCTCAAGTGCGCCTGCTTGCTATCTATGGCTGTCTAACGAAAAAAATGTGATCATGAAAATGGATGAAATGAAGCAAATTTGGAGAACAGATGTTAAAGAGTAGATATTACTGAATAGAATTATTTTTTTGCTTAGCATGTTTGATAGGGAGCTGTTCAAATACATGTTACTTTAGTAAGAAACATCACATTTATGAAGCAACAGTTTTAAACAGACATGTTTAAAAGACACCGTGATATAGTCAATAATAACAGCGGGTAGTACTGTTGTCCTTTCGTCTGTGAAACTCTCCCGGTCCCCAGCAGCGCTTTTATTTGGAAAATTGGCGGCTCCGCGAAATTCTGAGTCACCTGTGCTTTTTGCGCATGCGTATACCTTTCCAAACATTACTCGACTTACACTGGTCGTCCTCCGTATGTAGCTGGCACTGGTCACTATGTTTGTCTATGAGTTTTTTTTTTTCATATCCCCAAATCCACTTCCTGTCTTTCGCCCCCGTGATTCAGAAATGGATTAAACGGGATTGACTGTGATAATGACTTTCAACGAAGCTTAACAAAATTGTTGAAAGGCAAGTACTGTACTGTATGATAAATACCACTTGTACTTTCAAAGGTAGACGCTAGATGTCAGCAGATACTAGCTCATTTATTTCACTGGCCGTTTTGGTGTTGCTCTATTTACTAATACATCCATGCAATATTTATACCCGTTTGCTCAGATTTTAGGAGTTTATAATGGTACTTTCAGTCGAGAAAATTGAACTTTTTTTCATTTACTATAGATAAGGTGTGTTAGAGTATGTTACTTTTCGACACTGATAACCATTTCAGACTAATGCAATAAACTAAACATAAATAAGGACAAGAAAGTAATACAATACATCAAAAATACCAAAACAAATATATGAGACACTAAGGAAGAGGAATCGCGAAGTCCGATTTAATGTCTACATGCTGTTTTATGGATGCAGTCAGAAAGAGATAGGTGAACAGATCAGCTGGGAATCATCGAAAGAAAACACAAAGTTAAATAAACATTTACCCTTAACACCATCAGCATTCATCACATATTTACATATAAGTACATACGTAATGAACTTTGAAACAATTAAGAGTTGGATGGATGGGCGGATGGACGTTTTCTGTAAAGGTATCCGCCATCCGTTATTTTCCTGGACTCGCCTTTTTAGCTACAAGGCCCTGGCAGGCTTGAACCCGAGACGTATCGCGGGTCATCCTCACGGAATCACTCCCCCGTGTCTCTCAAGGCCAGCAGTTTAGGGAAGTCTGCTGGAAGGAAGCTACCCGGCTCCTCTAGAGATGATCCTTGCCTTACATGGCCCCATACGTCTCCGGGCTCAAAAATCGAACGGATCGATTTCAAAATGCTGAAATGCTTTATAAGTCCAATGAAACAGACGGAAATACTTCACACGCTGTGGATTTCTAAACTAATACCAATCCGATCTTTGCTGCAGAATTTATTAAAACTGAAAACTGTCAGCAGTCCTCGAAAGAGAGTGTAGCGCTTCACGCAGACAACAGCGGGTCTTTTTGAGAAAGGGCATTGTCTGTCCCGCCAGTAAATTGAAGATCGTGTAAGAAATTAGAGGGTCCTTGTAGTATGTAAGTAAATTTTAACGGAGTGTATAAAGCAAAGACTACCTAGTACACTTAAGTAGGCTACTCGCGTTTACTTTGCCTTCTCTCAAACGGCCATTCATGTCCTTCTCCGTATTCACTCACAGATTCTTCTAATGTGTTTTGTGTAGGCGGTGTTAAAAAGTTTTATTTCTAGCGAGGGACAACAAAACGTCGCCTGTAGAAGGCCAACACAACATTTCCAAAACCAGTCCAGATAAAATGCGTCTAACATTACGTGTAAAACGTGTTACTCTCATTGACCTACAAATACTCGGGCGCAAACAGCATGACAGAGAAAAACCGTTTCAAATAGACCCAAAGAATGGACGCTGACACAAATGTCCAAACACTAATATCAGGTAAAAGAACAATTGAGATTGAGCGTAATCAATCAACATCACACGTGAACCACGTCACTTTATAAAAAGTCCGTTCACAAAAGTATGTCATGGGACATGTTGTTAAAATAGTCTCCGAAGACGCACTGGGCTGAAGTTAGCCTTATTGGCTTTAGGCTAAAGGTGGTGCGGATTCACACAGTTAATCATTCAATGTTAACAGCAGGACTGACGCCTTTGTTTCGTTGCTTTGTTTCAGTCGAGACTGAGTCAAATAGACTGGCAAAGTTCTCTCTTTTCTCAAAACTGTAAAAAATTAGGGTGGTCCGATGCCATTTAGTCATCTACAATTCTAATTAAACATCTCAGTAAATCCAATTTATTAGATATGGGCCTATGCCAATTTTGCTGGTCGATTCAACACAGGTACTCATGATGTACCAGCTGAAACTCTTCTGACAGTGTGGTGTAATGATCGAGACTTTGATGTTCAATCCCTGAAGTGGTGGCTTCGAGTCTTGCTTGTGATTCTGTGTGACTATGAGCAGGTCACTTCACCTGCCAGCAGGGCCGTTTCTGGGTATAGGCTGTCCAGGCAAGGGCCAAAGCCGTCCTTTAGTGGTCAAGGTACATTACTTCAGCACTCTGTAGAGATTCCTATCTTATGTCTGGACTGGACCAGAGTACAAAGAGATGTTTATGTTGTGCACCTCAGCAGCTCCTGTACTGTCTTCTCTATGTGCAGCACAATCTGTCTGCAGTTGCAAAGTTTAGTGCAGGGACCATGCCAGGCATCTCCTTGCGTTGTTACATTGGTTGCCCGTGTCAGTTAGAATTGGCTTTAAAATATTACTGTTTACAAAGCCTTAAATAATTTCAACCCATCCTATATTTTGGAATGTATGTCTCCTTACACTCCAAGTTGTTGCCTTAGATCTTCAAAAAAAGGTCTGCTTATAATTCCAAGAGCCAACCTGGAAAGAAGTGGTGAGGAGGCCTTTTGCTATTATGCACCTAAAATTTGGAATATTTTACCTACAGAAATTCACCAGGCTAGTACTGTAGAACAATTTAAAAAACTGCTGAAGGCCCATTATTTTAAAATGTCTTTTTTCATAGCTACATTTTAGTTGTATCCCTATTACACTATATGAGCATTGAATTATCCTATTCCTTGAGGTTCTGTAATTCCCTAATAATCTCTACTATTCTCTGCTGTCTTTTCCGGTTCTTCTCTGGTGGTGATCTGCATTCCCACCACCACCTGATCAAGGCACCATGCTGCCCCCTGTGTTTACAGATTGAATGGCGGGTGTACCCCAGGTCCACATGACAATCATCATCAATTTCTTCCAATTGAAGCCTGAAAACCATAAGGACTGATTTAGAACATCAATGTTGGGTAGAATGCCCAGTCGGAGCTGGGAGGTCTTTTGGCCTTGGGACCCCTGCAGATTTTGATTTTTTCTCCAGCCTAACTGGAGTTTGTTATTTGTTTTTTCTGTCATCCTGCTCATCTGACCTTAACTTTTTCTTTGTTACATACTGTATAATATTATTGCCAAATCTTGTTTGTTTGTTTTATATTAACTTCCTTTTATTTCATTTTGTAAAGCATTTTGAGATACTTTGTATGAAAACGCGCTATGTAAATAAATTTTGCTGTTGTCATTAAACATCACTGTAAATCCCATTTATTAGATATGGGAGTGGGACAACTTTACCAGTCAGTTTCACTCAATTGCAATTTAACAACGTTGTCTATCTTTTCGAAAAACTCTATTATTATTATTATTATTATTATTATTATTGTGATTAATTAGCCATAGGAATATGCTAACTTTTCCAGTCAGTTTCAATCATGTAACTGCTTTAGGAAGGGCAAACCTTGTATCTTCACAAAGGCATCTGTCTTTTCGAAAAACTCTATTATTATTATTATTATTATTATTATTATTATTATTATTATTATTGTGATTAATTAGGCATAGGAGTATGCCAACTTTACCTGTCAATTTCAATCATGCACCTGCATTGGGAGGGGCAAACCACAGCTGTATCTTCGCAAAGGCATCGGTCTTTTCGAAAAACTGTGAAGATTACATTAACCCAACGCCATTTACCCCTTTACAGTGACCGTTAAACATAACAGCAAATCCCATTCATTAGCTTTAGGACTGTGCCAACTTTACCAGTCAGTTTTGCACTCAAGTGCAATTTAACAAAGTTTTTTCGAAAAACTGTGAAAATGCGCGTGTCCGAACATGATGTAACTCATCTGTACCTGTGCAGGTTTAAAATACGGGATATTGACAGATAGATAGATAGATAGATAGATAGATAGATAGATAGATAGATAGATAGATACCTTACTAATCCCAAGGGGAAATTCACATACTCCAGCTGCAGCATACTGATAAAAAAAAATATTAAATTAAAGAGTGATAAAAATGCAGGTATAACAGACAGTAACTTTGTATAATGTTAACGTTTACCCCCGGGTGGAATTGAAGAGTCGCATAGTGTGGGGGAGGAAAGATCTCCTCAGTCTTTCAGTGGAGCAGGACAGTGACAGTTGTCTGTCGCTGAAGCTGCTCCTCTGTCTGGAGATGACACTGTTCAGTAGATGCAGTGACTGATTGATTTTAATTACTCAAATTTAACGACGCAAATTAACATATACGTTGCAGAATATTTGTTTTTTCAGTTAACTTTGAATTATGTCACTGGTCTTCACAAGCTGTCTAAACAAGCCGCTGATTGGAAGCGAATAAGTAATTCAGGACGCACAATCGGTGTCACAAAGAGCATTAAGAAAACAGACCGGGAAAGGAAGCAAGGTGTGAATGTGAAAGCAAAGTCCGATTAAATTAATCAGCAATGGCAGTAACCATTATTAGTTAGTATTATTGCATAACTCGACGCGTAATATCCGCAGTGTCATCCAGCGCTATCATTTGCTTTCATTTTTCCGATCGGCTCCTTTTCCGACTTGCTTAGTGTCAAACTGATGCATTGCAATTAGTTTTAATCAGCCAGCTGTCTCCGCCGTCTATTCTTTAAAAAATGTCTTCTCCCACGTTAAGTTTTGTTGCACTGCCAGTTTTAGGTTGCAATACGTCTTTTGACATCAAAATGGATTTCTGAGTAGATGACAGTTTCCAGTTTATTCGCCTTGCTTTAACTTCCCTGAGACGAAGAGTATTGCTGTACTGCATGAAAAAAGCGTCGCTCTCCTAAATTATAAGAAGCACCACAGTCTGCAAAACATTGATGAGGAAGTATTTCAAGGTGCATCATTAACGAAAAAATGGCATGGCTCATGGTATCCGTTTCTACTTATTCCTGCACTTCCTTTCACATCTCATTCAAATGGAGACCAATCGCGGAAGCAGACGACTCAAATAGTAAGGTAGAGCGCCACCTTTTGGTATCAACGAGGTCGTCGTTAATAAAATAAATACAGAACACTTGAAATAGATGTGTAAACTTATTTAATCAATTTTGAACTAGGCTCATAGGCCTTGTTATTTATCTGTTTAGGTAGGCAAGCCTTCCAGGTTAAGTATTGAACTGTATAAGTAACTAGCTGTTTAACACTTGTTTTGTTAAAATTAAGATCATTATTACTTGATTGAAAGTGTATGAAGACATAAAAAGAAATATACGTCTGATTATTTTTATTGCAAGAGGAAATTAGTTTAAGAAGCACATACCGATTAACATGGCTCGGGGAACACTTAACACAAAGCATTTAATGTGCTAGATTAATTTATGACTGGGTTTAAGAAAATCTAGTAAATTAAATATTTATTTTAAGATGAAGTTTAGTTTACAATGTTCTATTTTAATGACAAACCACGACAAATACTTTATTTTTCCTTCACTGTGGCCCTAATACGCTTCCGGATTTTTATGACTACAATTAATCCAGTGTGAATTAGTCACTTCTCCTCCTTCTCCTTCTCGAGTCCAGCATAAGTCTAGTTAGAAAACCAGAGTTTAGCATGTAAACGCACAAACTTGGATTATTCCAGAATTCAAAAAACAGCAGTGATATGGTGATCCTTTAGTTCCCTTTGATGCAAAATTACTTAGCTTAGGTTATTGGGGCTGTATGACTTAAGAACAAAATTGTGACGACTGCAACCATACACCTTGGTTGTATGGCATACAGGCAAAAGTATACTCCAGTCTGAAAATAGTTTGCAGCACCTGGGACAAACATAATTTCACATACTGCAAAAAGTGAGTTTTTCCTGAATTAGTAATTATATTTAGCTTAATAAAACAAAGTTGTGGGTTGTTACAAACATTTAAGTAATAAGTTAAATTACTAAGGGAAGTTTCTGCACAACATCTGCTGGGGCTGTGCTCCTCTGCCCCTTAATGCAGAAATGCCCCTGGGTAGTTTGGTTGGCTTGGTCAGTTTATTTAAATTTGTTGAAGTGTTGGGTAGTTTGCTTACATTTGTACCACTTCCTCTAAAAGTAAATCAAGCTAAAAAAATTAATGGGTATGATTACCATAAGCTCGTTCATCTACTTTTGAAAGTCAGATTGTGTTATCTCTACCCCTTACAACACATAATGCAATAAATAATAAGACACAAAGAAGCTACATATTGTTTGATAGTTTTATCACTTTTAGGTTGAATGTTGTGATGGAGTTGGGACAAGGTGGCACAGAGGAAATCACAAGAAAATAAAGCCAAAGGATAAATTATTTCCATGACTGGATGGGTAATAGTGACTGGGGGGATGAAAGGGCTACATGGAAAAAATGAAAACCATACCCCCTGGACTGTAGGGGTAAGTGGCAAAGAATGGCTCGGGTGCCAAAAGCATTTGCTTCAGAAGAATGAGTGGCCGCCCATGTTGGCAAAAAACATGCAAGTGCGAGGCCTATGGAGCAGCACAGGATTCCAAACCAGGAATGCTGGGTCCATATTGCCCTTTAAAGCACAAGACTTTCTCTTTGAGCCATAAGATGGCAGAATATGGCCTCTGACTGGGAGCAGTGGAGGCATGTTGTCCATTTCAGGCAGGCAGTCCTGAATTTACCCAAAAGACATAGTCCTTTTTGGGAAACATTGGGTTAGAGCACAGGAACAGATGTCCATGTAGCCAAGAGGAGGTACCCCTAACCTTGGAAGTGGTGCATCAGATCAGCTCAGAAGTGTACTCAGGGTCAGGATTTAAGTTGTTTGGTGTTTGAGTCTAGAGACAGAAAGAGAACTGGATCAATGGTTCAGTAGCAGGAATGAGAGAAAAAGAGAGATGGGTATTGAGAAATTAGGGTGTTTCAGGTGATACTCAAGAAGCGGCTAAGTTACTCTACTTGGTGCATGGGGATCAGCCTATTAAGGAAGGGCAAGAAAGACAGTAAGGTTCTTGTTTGGCTATGTGCAATACAAAAGCATCCTACTAGCATTAGATATTAGGGAAGCACGAAACACAGCAAGCGCGAGTCAGTCCATCACAGAGCTTATGTCTGCACACAAGAACAATTGGATAATTTAAAGATGTCTATTAACTGACATGCATACCTTTTGGATGCAAGAAGAAACTGAAAGTACCAATAGTAAATAAATATAATCAGGGAAAGAACACAAAAACTACCATAGTGACATACAATAAGGTAAAATCTTAATAACTGTAAAGTTCTTGTAATGAACACACAAGAAGGGCAGGTGTTCCCGATAATTTAGTTTTTTTAGCAAAGGAAAGGACCAGAAGATGGAGAAATCAAAGGGCATTGACAGAATCAAAGTCCAATAAGAACTAAGAGGAGATAACCACTGCAAGAGTCAAAGCCAGAAGGAAAAACTTCAAGCCAAAGAGAAGCAGTAGTTTTCATTATGAACTAGAGAGCTCCCAAGCATAAAGTGACTCAAAATGCTCACTTAAAGGGTAAAACCCTGGCTAGTCAGAAAAAGGACAAACGTGTATCTTTAAACATGAAAGATTTATTCTAAAGTATGCTTGAAAACAGTGAAGCTCTGAAGAGTGCAAAAATGCAGAACACACATAGCTTCAAAAAAGACAATACCAAAATCAAACAAAGTCCCAATACAAAAAAAAAAAAAACAAAAACAAAGAGTGGTCAAAAGGCAGAGCAAAGGACACAAAATTGCAGTAATTCACAAAAATCAAAAAGAGTGAACAATGCAGGAGCACTCACTACCACCACAGGTGCATTTAATGAACCACAAAGGACTGTTGGTTTTCCTCAGCTTTTATAGGGCCGCTGGCAATCTCTTGTGGTGATGGGCAGGTAGCCCTGCTTCTTGGGGGATAACCCACAAAGCAAAATGAAAATTACAGAAGATACTTTCACACACAGGCATAAAAATTGACAATGTTAAAGTAAAAACTAACAAAACTGACATAATTGTGATTGTTGAACCCCAACCACTATGGGAACCTTGGATGAAACATAGCGTTTTTTCTTGCCAATATGTTTCTTTAGATATCCTTTGTGAGATTTATCCAATGCTTCTATAACAAGCAGGTGCATTCCGCGATCTTAAATAGGGGGGCTGCCGTTGTGTAATATGTCATGTGACTTGCATGTGACATAACCAGCAACAGGCATAGCAACTGTAAACCCATGCCCATCATAAAGGAACATCCCCCAGATTCCTTGATAGAAGGATTTTACTGTCTTTCGAGTTGTTTTTCCCTGAGCTGCCAAATTTGATATGCAAACCCATGATGTCTGGATTACCTGTAGCTGTTCTCAGCAGACTGAGCTAAGGGAAGAAACTTCCATCAGCTCCTGGCTTGATGGGATACTTATGCAACAGCAAGGATCCCACTCAGCTTTGCTGTATTGCATGTCACCAATTACATATGCCAAGATGGAACTCCTCCCGATTGCAGGATACATTTATGCCAATTGATTGAGATTGCTGCTTAAATTACCAACATCTTTTTGGATCGCAGAGGAAAATCACAATCTCTAGGAATAAACAAAGCTCATAAATGTACGATACACATTCAAAGCAGCATCCAAGCGCTGTGAGCCAACAACAATAACCATTATCCATCTATCTTTCCTGGTATTTCAACCTCTGATATGTCCCTAGACAACATCTCATCTCTTTCTTAAATTATTATCATCCAGCTGTTAACACTCATTAGTTTGGCAGGTTCCACAAATGGCGTCTTGCCCAAGAAAAACATTCCACTCTTCACCTGCCATCTCTCTCTCATATGAGCCTGGACTGTCTCTCTCGCCTGGGAATCCCTGTGCCAGCTCATCTCTGTCGCTGGGCTCAAAGCAGCTTTAAATTCTACTTCCAGCCAAGCTCATGCAAATATTTCTCACATTGTTTTTCGTAAAAAATGATCATTTTTTACACTTAAATGCTGTGAAGGTAACAGATCTTGTTAAAATGAATACCAGTGTGACAAAATGAATAATGAATAAAAAGAAGCGTAAAATTTCATCAAGGGTGTTTTATCATGGAAAGGCTTTGGGGACACTTCTCCTCAAAAAGTGTATGTTCTCTTACCCATGCAGCTTCTTTGTAATGTTGTCCCATTGTGTAATGTCAAATTCTAATTAAGAACACTTATTAAAACAACCCACACTTCATTTTGTATCGTGCTACTGTATCAATCTCTTGGAGCGACCTCCTCACTCACTGATCTAACTGATGCATTTAGTTCCAAACAGCAGAGTAAATGAAAATGCAAGTCAGAGAAACAGGCCGTTAACTCATTTTAATATTATAATATTCAAAATATTACTATTCAATAACCTTACATGTTAAAGTAAAAACAAATCCACACTACAGAACCTGGTAGTGTTGAATCTTGGTACCCAACTCTGGTCCTGGAGGGCCCCAGTGGCTGCAGGTTTTCATTCTAACCCTTTTCTTAATTAGTGATCTGTTTTTGCTGCTAATTAACTTCTTTTGAATTAATTTTAATTGACTTGTTTTTTAAGATTTGCTCCCCTGAATTTCTTCATCATTCCTCTTAATTGCTTCATTTCTTTCCTTAAATGGCACCCAAACAGAAATGAAACGTGAAGTGAGTGAGCCAACAGAAGACCAACTAAGTCAGGGTCTCAAACTCCAACCAATTTCATTCCAACCAGTTGCTTAATGAGGCGCCGATTCTTGTTGTTAAGTAAACACGTTCTTTAATTCCATGGCTTGTTGCTGCTCTCATTGTGCAATAGCATACATTTCTGAAATTGTTGATTTTCTTTTTTCTAAGAGCATTGTTAAAATATTTTGGGGACCTTTCTTTATTTTTCAGATATTGTTTGATTGACACAGTTTGCTGGTTGTGTTTTGGCTCATGCTGTATCTCATTATTGTTTTGCTGCTAATGAAGAAAAAAGAAACAATTAAGGGGTCTGAGTCTTCAAGAGCAAGTTAAATAAAATTAATTCAAAAGAAGTTAATTACAAACAAAAACAGGTTACTAATTAAAAAAAGGGTTCAAATTAAAACCTGCAGCCACCGGGGCCCTCCAGGGCTGGAGTTGGGGACCCCTGTGCTAGATGTTCATTCTCCCAAGTGGCTGTTTTTTGCATTGCCGCTCAGCACCTTAACTTCATGTATGCTGCACGTGTACCTCAGTCATAGTGGTGGTGGAAGACCCCCATCAGCTCTTTTACTGACCTTACATAGTTACACTTAGATGTGTCCTTGACCCCAAAAGTGATTTTGCCTTTTGTCTGGGATCCAGATGCCTACATTGTGGCTGTTCCCAAAGGTGATTGCTTGCCTTTTATTCAGGAGCTCATTTAGCTAACTTCCTATCTGCTGAGGCTTTATATCCGGGGCTCAGAGAAACTTTGTTTCCTGCCTCCAAAATGACTTTAATATTTCTGCGGTCATTACTTTCACACTTTTTGATGTCAGAAGCAGTAAAGCAAGCTTGTATGACTTTAGTTCAATTGTTCATTGTTAAAATTTTTGAGCCACCAGCTTAACTTGTTTTTCAAAAAATTTTGTATACAGACAATTAACGCAAATAGATTCTACAGATATACAAATGACAGTTCATATATAGCAGCAAAGAAGAATATTACCAAACTCTATTATGCCAATGATAAAATTCAGCAAAGTAAAGGCATTTGTTGGAGTCCTTCATTCCTGAGCACATTTCTGGTCCTTATACAAAGAGTATGTAGACATTTCATAAACACTATGCCAGTCTGGTCACCATGATAAATTATTTGCTTTCACAGTGTACGTTCTTGAACCAAATTTCCTGGTGCACACAACCTTGCATCTAGTAATACAGTAGACCTAACAATTTTAAAACTCCATATGTGTAACCAGTTGATGGTCATTATAGCATATTTGTTTAGGTAAACTCATAGTGACTGCATGCCTGCTGTCACACTTTCTATGGCTAAGACATTTTCAGGCTTCACCAGCCTGTTGTAATGTTTGTCTAGAAGAGCGCATGTTCAAGTTTAAGAATAACAGTGACGGTGAAATGCCATAGGTAATTGTTACAGAAATCAACTAGTCACCAAAACTAAATCTCTAATTAAAATGTTTTGTCTTAATTCTCTCCGGTGTCAATATCAAACAAAACACTACTAATTCTATTTTTTTTTGTTTGTTTTTTTGTAAAGTGTTCTATTACTGGACCATTTCCTGTGTTTTGATGTGAAGTTTGAATGCCAGTCCATATGCACTGCTACTTTATATAGCAATGGTACAATGACATCAAGGTGGTTAGCAATGAGCAACATTTTCAAAAACATGATGGCACCCATTATAAATAATGTGCAAATGGTGGCATCTAAGGACAATGTTAAACAAAACGGTGACAAAATGATGATACGAAAATATTGATAAAAATAAACAGCAATGTTAATACCCATAATTAAACTGCTATACTGGATTTGCTTCTGTTGTGATTCTCTTGGATGCTATTCCATCAATTCCCTGATTGTTATGTTTATATTTTGAGAACATTATTATTTTCAACACCAATCTGAATGGTGTCGCCATTTGGTATTGTTTTTCCACAGGCATCATCATATTATTTGCCAGTGGTCAGCGCAGTTGCCAGTCATGTGCTGCACATATCATTGTCATGTTTCAGCCAGGGTTCTTCATCTGGCTCTGGTCTGAAGTCTGCCTTTTTGTTAATCTTTTGTAATTTTTTTTATGTTAATGTTTCATTTGTTTATAATCTGCATTGTGTACTATGCCTTGGTTATGTTCCATGTGTTTTCCCAAGAGGTGGGACCACCTGCCAATCACCACCAGTAACTACCCTGCGCCCTATAAATTTGGAGGGTAGTTCAAGGCAGTTCATTGAATGTGTTCTAGGATGGGGTCCCCAACCCCCTGTCCACGGCCCACTAGAACTGCTGGCAACAGAAACTCACTCACTGAAGGGCTACAGCAAAAGGGCTGACCCCTTCGCTGAGGACACTTTTCAGAACGCTAGGCGGGCAGGGCTTGCAGCGGCGCAGAGAGAGGAGAGAGACAGAGGTGAGAGTTACAACTAAGTATTTTTATGGTCCTGACAGTTTCCCCATATGACACGAGTCTATAGAAATCTCGTTACTACGAAGTACATTCAGCAGCAGATACTTTCATTACAACGAAGTGACCTTGAAATGCTTGAATGAATCATCCACAGAGCAGTTAGTTCTGTGGTTACAGCCCAGTTGTGCACATTTGCACAACGATCCCCAAACAGAAACATTGTAAAAAATGTTCTTTCTTTGAACTTTCCTCGTACTGTTTTTTTGCAGTTTTTGTTTTCTGTGGTTTTCAGTGATATTGCTCGTCAACATTTGAAAAACATCCATTGGAACTTAACTTATTGTCACCCTCCTATAGAAATTACAGACACGAAAAAACGATAACAGTGTTAATGTTTGTGATGTGCAATCTGTTAGAATGACAAATGCAATGCATATGTCTTTGTTACATGCAAAAAAGAAGAAAAATCTCGGGTTGCAAACATATGCGAACTGTTGCATTTGAAGACGCCGTTTTTATGTGGTTCAGTGATGCTCCTTCAAGAAACATTCCTATTATTGCGGCACTCATTCAAGAAAATATGAGGTTTTTAAACTCTCTTGAGACCCGGACAAACAATCTCACACAGACGTGGCAATAGCACTTCGGGGCGCACTTCAGCGTATCGTTCCCGTTGGGTTGGGGGGATCCGATCCCAAAAGAGTTCAGAAACCTCACAATATGAAGAAGAAGAAAAGGGTGATTCGGCTTCTGATTGATAACTGTGCTGCACACAAAATGCTTCCACATTTAGATAATGTTCGCGTTGAATTCCTCCCACCCAATTGCATGGCAGTGCTTCAGCCATTGGATTTGGGCATCATTCACACCCTGAAAGTGTATTATCATAAGGAAATGCTGAGAAAAATTCTCATCAACATAACTTGTAGGCAGGAGGAGATTAAAATAATGTGAAAGAAGCTATTGAAGCTGCTTCCATTTCCAACATCCTATCTTTGTGAGACAGCGTTTCCTGCAGTGACAGCAACCAAAACGAGATTACGGAGTAGATTGAACATAAGCAACACACTTCGTGTGTCACTGTCTTCCATCGTCCCCAGATGGGATCATCTGGTTGTAGGAAAACAAGCTCAGGGCTCTCACAGATTCTGCATTATGGTAAGCTGTATAATTTCTATTACTAATAACTTAATAATAATAGAAATGTAATATAAATTGTGTATAAAACTGCCCTACGAACCCGCCCATAATCACCCCACAAACTCCAACCTCCAACACCCGTGATACAACCTCCCCATCCCACCCCCAACGATCCCTGGAAAAATTTGCTTCTAGTAAAGTGGTCCTTGGTCTCAAAAAGGTTGAGGACCACTGTTCTAGGAGACCTCTGGATTTATAGGGCATTAATAATGTAGTATATTGCAAATTTGAACTTTTGGGGATTCCATAGTAATAAGGAATTATGGGTATTGGGGAGATGTTAGGAAGTAGATAATAAATAATAAGATGGTGTAACATGTACTCAGAAACAGTCTTAGTAAAAGGACCTGTTAAAGTTTATCACTTTGAACCTGTCTCCGTCTTCTTCCTTTATATGAGTACAATATTATTGCCGACAGATATAGCAGATAACATAAATAAACAACACCAAAGAACAAAAAATTAAAAAGACAAGAAACAATACATTAAACCCCAGACTGAAACACGACAATCATAATGTTGACATCAACACTCCATTGGTATACAACATTGTAACATGCAAACTACTGTATGGTGGACATATTTTTGGATTCTCAACATTTTAAATCAGTAGTAATTTTGACTTTGCATGTGGCCTTTTATGTCTTCCTCATTTTTGTCTTACATTCTGCTGTTGCTTATTTTAATAATTTAACTTTTTGGCAATGAAGCCTTGCTTGTTTTCCAATTGCTCTTTTGCTTAGTGTTTTTCTTTTTCTGCCCTTCTGCAGATCTTCTTTATAGACCAACAGCATCATTTTTTCATCTTGGGATATAAGAGCTCCTTGGTAACTGAAACAATAAATACAACAAGCATAACTAACAAAAGATTAGAATTTCAAACTTCTAACCTGAAATTAAATGTAGCCTTCATAGAAGAATATTTGTTTAAATAATACAGAATATGTAAAATACACTAATACAAGAGGCAGCATAACACATTAATCTTTATACAAGATTCCAATCCTTAGTGCTCTGTAGGGGTAGACAGACAGTGTGGTGCAGTAGTTAAGGGCCTCCACTTCAAACCTTTGTGGTTTCAGATCCCACTACTGACGCTATGACCATCAGCAAGTCATTTTATGTGTTACTGATCGTTTCTATCAGATGTTGCAAGTTGCCTTGGATAAAGACATCAACCAAATAAATGAAATGGAACACTTTGAGGGAGTTGCAATTTAAAAATGGTGGAAGATTGAAAAAAATAAAAACTATTAAAGCAATATCGAATATAGTAAAACAAAATTGATTCCTCAAAAGGAATTTTGTTTCAGAATGGCAGAGCTTTTCAATGGCTTAATATCAATAAAGTGGTGATTCTGGAGCTAAAAATATTTAATCAAGAGGTTCTAATAAAATGATTTAAAGTCTATGGAGGTAGTTTTTTTTCATGGAGAGCTTTACATATCAGCTCAAGAGTTAAAATATGTGTTTGTCTCCATCTCTAAAACCAACATTATACATTTCCACCACCTTAATTTACTCGGATCATCAATATTCGCAAGCAGCACTGGCTAATCCAGTTTATAATATGAAGCTTGAGCTCTGTGTCTGTGGATAATGCTGCAGTACTATTAGTTGCCTCCAGAGGGCTACAGTGCTACGTGGACCGCCATCCATCCAGAATAAAATGCCAAAAGCACATCCTGACGGCAGTGCAGCAGCCCACACAGAGCACACTCAAACACACACGCACAGTCACTCAAAACATCCATCCATCCATTATCCAACCTGCTATATCCTAACTACAGGGTCACGGGGGTCTCCTGGAGCCAATCCCAGCCAACACAGGGCACAAGGAAGGAAACAAACCCTGGGCAGGGCACCAGCCCACTGCAGGGCACACACACTAGGATCGCCAATACACCTAACCTGCATGTCTTTTGACTGTGGGAGGAAACCAGAGTACCCGGAGGAAACCCACGCAGACACGGGGAGAATATGCAAACTCCACGCAGGGAGGAACCGGAAAGTGAACCCAGGACTCCTAACTGTGAGGCAGCAATGCTACCCACTGCGCCACCTTGCTACCCTGTCACTCAAAACAGGTCATCTCTAATCTAATCTAATCTTAGAGTTAAAAATTAAATATTAACCCATCTGTCATGGCTTTGGCACGTGGGGAAAAATCTGGAGAAAGCAATGAGGACTTGGAGAAGATGTGCACACTGTACACAAACAGTGACATAGCTAGCATTCTAACCCAGTGTTTCCCAACCTTTTTCTGTGGTAGCACACTTTTTGTAACCTAAACATCCCAAGGCACACCACTATTTTACTAGCCGCTGTGGTGGACAGCCGGGTCCCATGCCCGGCCAGGACGCCCCTTCGATGTGTTTTCAGGAGGAGCAGCCCTGGACGCTGCAGTACCTCCTCCTGGACGCTGGATGGCTGCCCCCCTGGGTTGGAGCAGTGCCTCAGTCTCTCGCAGGGCTTCAGGGGAGATGGAGTTCTCCACAGCCCTGTTGAGGTCTGGGGTGGCTGCCAGGGGGCACGGCATGGGTCCCTGAGCCCAGCTGGACTAATCTTCAGCCCCACCCAGGAGTGCAACAGGAAACAGGTGATCAAGCACATGGAGAACTTCCAGGTGGGCCATAAAAGGAGCCAGCAACCACCACTCAATGGCCAGAGTCGGTTTGAAAGGAGGACAAAGCTGTGGAGGAGTGGTGGTGAAAGAGAGAGGAGTGTGGTGATTTAGAGTTTAGTGCTTGGGACTGTGTTGTGGCTGGGAGGTTCACGGGGAAGACATGCCCTGCAGCTAAAGAAAAATAAAAGTCTTTTTATTTTATACGTGCCTCCCGTGTCAAGTCTGTGCTGGGTCGGGCACAATACAGCGTCCTTTCTTACACCACAAACACATTATATCTCGAACACATGCTCGACTATCCAAAAGAACGATACAACCAGGGAAGGCGATTTAAAAAGGCAGCTCCAAGATCAGTATTTGCACACACGGCATTTGCTGAGCACTTTGATGGCATTTCTTAGCTGCTTCGTCCCTTTGCCCACCCCTCTCTGTCTCAGAAGCAAATCTATTGGCCACTATCCACTGGCCCTGTGAGACTCACTGGCAAGCACGCATCCAGGCAGATGGACTCTAGCAGCCAGGAGATGCATCCAAAATGCTCTAAGTGCTGTGTCTGCAACATAGCGATGGTGGAGCTACTTTTCTGGCAGCTTTTCCCGGTAGTGCTGTCCTCCTCAGAAAGATCTTGACCACCTGCAGAGCTTGTCTCTCTCAGCTTCAGACCAAGTTGTGCTGTACTATTATGGCGCTTTTCCACTGCATAGTACGGCACAGCACGGTTCAGTACAGCTCACCTTGGTTCGGCTCAGTTCGGCTCGGTTTGCGTTTCGACTGCAGTTTAGTACCGCTTTAGAGTGGGCGGGATTATTCATGTGTCGTTATAGTTGCGCCGCCTCTACTGCCGTGACATCATCGTAAACGCGCCACAAACAAACACACAACAATGGAGCATATCGACGGAATGGTGTTCTTCATTCTCGGCATGTGGATGTTTTTAACAGCAAGACGAAGGAGTTTGTTTCAAAAGAGGCTGATGGCAGCCAAAGAAAACACAGCTAAAGAAAACAAGAGAGTTTTGGAACTTTTACAACAACACGCAAACAACGACAACACTTTAGCTCGATGACACGCAAGGTTAAGCATCTAAAAAAAGCACATCACTAGCTAACTTTTATCACTGTTGCAAAGCATAAAATGAACTTAACTGCCAGTGTAACATTAAAATGCTTCGCTGGCTGTGCTAAAAATCTAGCGGGTCTGTTGTGTCTCGTGTCGCAAGTTCAGTGACGCAGTAATGACGATTTTCTCCGGCCAATCAGTGACCAGCAGAGTTTACACGTCACGTTTTGGTAACGGTTCGGCGCGCTTGGAACCTCGGCTGAGGTGGTACTAAAAAAAGGACCAGTTACCAGGTACTGTTCCCAGTGGAAAACCCCCCAAAAGTGAGCTGAACTGAACCGTGTCGTGCCGTACTATGCAGTGGAAAAGCGCCATTATTTCCACAGCACACCTGAGTAGCTCTCAACGTGCACCACTGTGCCATGGCATACTGGTTGACACACAGTGATCTAACCCATGGAATGCTAGTCCCCAGAACTGTGACGAAGAAGCACTAAGCACCCTGCCCCACTACATGAACGTGATGGAGTAAAATGATGAATTTTAGCAGCTGCTCAGAGTGCTTAATCAAAGCAAGAATGATTCAGGGATAAAACTTGGGCTTGAGCAAAACTGTTTAATTTCACCTAATACATTGTAACAGAGAACACATGCATATTAATGTCCCAATGACCATTTTAAGAAGGACACTTCTAGCAAACTCCTTTAAATGAAGCATGACTTCAGGCATGAATCACTAGATCACTGGCCTGGTGTCTTATCCATACAGTGTCACCTCAGTGGCAGGATGACTCCAGCCACTCCATGAACCTCCAGCTCTCATTTAAGTAGACACTTTTAACTCATTTAGCTGAAACCTTCGCGTAAGATGACATTGCATGATTTATTTTCAGCTGTGTGTCTTGTCACCACAATAGGAGCTGAACCAGGCCCTGCTGTGCTATGCTATGGGTAAGCTTGGTGCACACAGATGAGCACATTTAACAGGCAAGAGTCTTGCTGCTTATCTAAAGTATACTGTCTTAAAAATCTATCCCTCCATTTCAAACCTGCTTAACAAGTTACAGTCTTAAGGAGTCAATGCCAAATTCTGCAGCAACTATGGATGAGTTTCTAGTCCAGCACATGGCATACTCTCCCACACCCACCTATGGACATACTGGACTACAGTGATGAACAAAACGATTTTTGAGAAATTACCAGAGAAAATTCACATTGCAAAAAAAAAAAAAATAATAAAAAATCAGTTGTATTTCATGTTCAGTGAAATTTGTGGCATTGACACATGTACAAAGGTTTTAATCCCTGTTTGGAAGTACTTTCATGAATTCATTCCATATGTGCTTGTCTGTCATTTAGCATTCACATAATGATTTCCAGTAAAACATAAATCAACAGAAGTGTGCATATTCTCAACTAGGACAAAGCAATTGCCAGTTTGCCTGTGGAAAAAAATACAGTAATGTGCAAAATGGTGTGTTTTAATGTGTCTTTGTGAGGAAAATATACAGCATATCACATTTTTAAAAAAACAAACTGCACTCCTCCACAGTAATGTGAACAAGAAGCGTAAATCGAACTGATGGTACTGATGTGTGACAGATTACAGGCATTTCACAGCTGCCAAAGAGAACACAGGTAAACATGGCTTTGTGAACAAAACTTCAGGAAACAATATTCTTAGTTTTACACCAAAAAAAATTTAAAACCCCCCCAAAACTTTCTATGGTGAGTTTTGTGTTTTGCAATGCTAAATCTGTTGTTATGCAAATATTATTGTCAACTTTATGAAGCTCTATAAGAATCTAAAGTTATCTGTTTCGCTCATCACTATTGGACTAGAACTTAAGCATGACCCAGTGCCACTTCAGAAGACCAGAGGGTAACAGTAAAATTTCTTTCTGCTATTGAATTTTAGCAGTAAACCTGCAGCAAAAAAATTTAGTTTAACTCAAATGAATTCCTGATGCTTGTCTGACATTTGATTCCTAGTAATTTATTAATCTTTATATATAATTCGCTACCATGGCTGTTTGTTTGTCTGTCCTGGATTTTAAACCACCTGTAGCCGTTTGACCTATTAACCTGAAATTTGGTACACATATACTACGTGATGTCTACTGTCCACTTTTGGAGTGATGATTGACCTCCAAGGTTATTCCTCTTTTTATTTTATTGTAGAATCAACTCTCCGAAGCAGCCAGCAGGGATGTCGTGCAACGCATGCATACAGGTGCCATTCTCATCCCTACCACCTTCACTGTCACTTCCCCTACCTCTTCATATCTTAAATCATTCTTGGAGACTTAAGTGCCAGCTTAAGTGAAAAATTTAAGAAAACGTACTAAGTTATTGCAACACAAACACTGACTTAATCAGTTTTAACATGAAAAGATGTCGACGAAAGAAGAGAAGAAGTGGGCTGCTAGGGTGGAGTAAAGAAGAGCTGCTCAGGAAGCAGCAAGCGCATCAACTTCTGAGCAAACAAAGGGTATGAAAACTATGAATGAAGTCATAACGTGCAGTGCGCCATTACTGGTCTTGGGATAATCCATATCTTTAAGAGAAATGCTAGGCATGTTCTGATTTTGGATATCGTTTTATTTATTCATATTTTGTGTGGGACATAAATAAGCACAGACTCTTTGGAAGGAGCATCATACTCGGCCAGTTTCTGTATTGGTACTGTTCCAGTCCCAGAACTGACACATGTTGAACTGTAAAGGTGAAATCTCTTCAGTAGTTATGTAAATCTACCTTATGCTACAAGATCCCTTGGCAGGCATTGTGACACTCACGTTTTAAGCTGAGACTGCTATGACTGCACAAAAAGGGCCTTTTAGCAAACTGGCGCTCCACTTTAGTCTGGTTGCTCTTGTTTCCTGATTTTCTGTAAATCTCCAGCTCTCTAACTGCATTAGATTTGTTTCTACTGTATGTGATGTAACTTCACAGCAAAAACCATTTATTTATGCTAACTTAACATAACGTACATATTGTAAGGGACAGGGCAAGTACTGGAAAACCTCAACTGCCATTCCAATGATTTATTACATTACTATGTAGAACAAAAGTGTCAAATTCTGGCTACAGGCTTTCTTTCTAGCCACTTTCTTAATTACTGCTGCTAAATTAGGCCTGCTTATTTGTGTTAATTGTAAGTAAAGTGCTTTTTAAGATTCAGAAACCATAAACGATTCCAGTAAATCAAACGAGATCAAATTGTATTTATTTTTAAAAAGTATCCATCCATTATTCAACTCTCTAAAATACATACAGCACAATATGTAATGAAATACTTAGTTGCTCAACTTTAATGATTATGTCTTTAAGAATAATATGAGAGTAAATCAAAAAGTAAAGGCAATTTGAAAATTATGTAGTAACCACAATGGATATAAGCTGACACAATACAACACATTTGTGATGGCTTTGAGTAGTTCAAATGCGCACGGCACAGTTCTCTGCCGTTAGTCTAGCTGAAGCTAAGGTCAAATGAACATGGACGCTCCACTGCAGGATTGCACCATTGTTGAACAATGCACTGAAGTGATTTCTTAGGGCAGAAGGAATGCAACCTTCTGAAATTCATGGTTGGCACACATGTCTCTATTGCTTCTTCCCTGGTGTGGCACTTTTCCTTCAATTTTCCAAAAGTATGTTCAAAACCTGACCAGCTGAAGACTCTGAATTGGATGTGTAGCCTCTAATGGACAGGAGGCCTGGCAAGCTTTGACTACTATTTTTGCAGAAAATGGGTTCCAAATTCTTGGATTATGTGGTTTCAGATAAGGGATGTGCGGATGATGTATGTGTAGGAATTTCAAAGAGTGCATATAATGTTAGTTATGGATGCTGTAGTGGCCCAGCATGAATGAGTATGGGTGTGTGCTTGAGTGTATCACCCAGAGAAGATTTTTGTGTTGTCCCTGATGCTGCCAGGGTAGATTACAGCTCTCTGTGAACCTGAAATAGATAATGTAGGTTTAGAAATTGGATGGAATTCCTGTTTATTTCAAAACACATCCGAATTACTGTTAGCTAAACTAGATTTACTTAAGATGTGCAGAACTCATTATACAGTATTACACTCAGGAAGATAGATTGACAATATTTCTTTAATTATTATTGAAAATGACAAGAATTACTGTAATCCAAGAAAATAACACCCAGTGGCTGTTTTGTTAAGTAGCCCTGCTTGTTAGCAAAAGCAGTCAGCCAATGTGGCAGAATTACAATATACAGTATGCAGCATGCAGACATTGTGACAAGATTTAGTTCCTGCTTGATCAAACATCACAGTGGACAAGACATGAGGTCTAAACAACTTTGACTGCGGTATGATTGTTGGTACTAGAAATGACTACCTGCCTATCAAGTACTAAACTCTATAGAATTTAGAGATAGTGGTGCAATAAATGAAAATATCCACTGAGTGGCAAAACACCTTATTAATGGGAGAGGTCAGAAAATAATGGCCAATCACTCCAATAAGCATTCACTACAATAGTGAAGGGCAGACAGACATCTCAAAATGGGCGAAACATCGAACTTTAAAGCAGATAGAAGGCATGTGATCACCAAAACAGGACAATCAAAGCTTGGAAAAATGTCACCTGGCAAATCTTAATTTATGCAGTGATGTATACAGTAGATAATATGGTAAGAATTGGTGTAAACTGCATGATTTCATAGAGCTATCCTCCATTTGTTAATGGTACAGACTGGTGGTGGTAGTGTAATGGACTGGGGAATGTTTTCTTGGCACATATTATGCCTTTTAATACTAAGTGAGTAGAACATTCGAAATGTTATGATGAGAACAGGTCATTTAGCCGAACAAAGCTCATCAATCCTATCCATCTAAGTTTATATATAATTTTTTATTAAATTTTAATTCTACATATAATTTTTCCAAAACAACATCAAGTCGAGTTTTTAAAGCCTCTAGAGTTCTAGTGTCTATCGCAATAAATAATAATTTACTCCATATGTGGTTCCAAGTGTGAAGAAAGAAACAGTCAGGAAGAGATCTGGTAGACCAAAAGTCACAACCCAAACAGAAGACAAGTTTCTGAGGGTCACCAGGTTGTGTGATAGGCAGCTCACAGCACAACAGCTTTAAGCACAGATTAACAGTGCGTCAAACAAAGCAAGTCTTAGTTTCTACTGTGAAGAGGAGACTTTGGACTGCAGGTCTGACAGGTCAAGTGACAGTAAGAAAGCCATTCCTTAAAGGATAAAATAGGGCCTTGAAATTCCGGCTGTGGGCTACTGCAGACTAAAGAAAGACTTAAGGACCGACGAATCAAAATTTGAAACCTTTGGTTCATCACACAGGGTGTTTATATGCCGTTGATTTGGTGAAAGGATGGTTCCTCAGTGTGTGACACCAACTGTCAAACATGGAGGTGGAACGCTGATGGTCTGGAGGCAGAGCTGGTGATCGCACAGAGTGACTGGCATTCTGAATCAAAAGGGTGACCACAGTTTGGAAGATATATCAGCGAAAGGTGGCTACTAATGATACCTTGACTTATTTTTTAATTTGCCATTTGTTTATTTGTTCTATGCCTTGATTTCATGAAAGATTTATTTTATTAAGACATTAAACTGCATGCATTTCCATAAAAACTGAAAAAACTGAGGTGTACTAAACCTTTTGACTGATAGTGTTGTGGTAGCCGGCCCGGAAACAGACAGATGGACATGTTCATGTCACCCACAACAAGTTTTATTACCATATTTACAAGTGCACAACAAACCTCAAAGTCCCCCAAAGTCCTGGCCACAACACACTGCCTTCTTACTCTTCTGGCCCGCCTCCTTGCCACCTCCAAGACCTCGTCCTCTTCCACCTGACTCTAGCCCTGAATGAAGGGACGTGGCCCATTTTATGGTCCCCTGGATATGCTCTAGGTGTGTCCCGGCAATCTTCCACAACCACGCCCCAGTGTGGCGGAAGTGCCGGCTGCATCCCCAGAAGCCCTCCAGGTGTCCCTGCTCCTGTTACCCCCAGCACTTCCCGGTGTGGCAGAAGTGCTGAGGTCCAGGGCTCCAAAGGCATAGGGGCGTCCACTGGTGGTGACCACAGGCCCCTACAGGGTGGAGCTTCAAAGCTCAGTACCTCTGGCCCCCAAAGGTACCAGGGCGGTCGCCCCCACATGGTTTGGGGAAGGCACAAGCCCTTCTCCGGTCCTCCTTGGCGTCCCGGCCAGGTCGCCACCCCAGCCATCTCTGACAGTGTATATGTATGTGTGTTTACATACAGTGTATTAAAATGAACACTGCCCCTAGCACTGACTTCCGAAGGACACCACTTTTAACATCTCTTAATTCTGATAAGATTCCTCATACCATAACCCCCTGCTTCCTGTGTCTGCACTTCTTGTATGCTTTTGTTGCTTCCTGATAGAATCCAGTATGTTAGTAAAACACGTCCTCTCTGACTGAACCCATGCCAACTGTTCTCTGCCACTCCTGTTCTTGCCATGTGCTGCTCTATCATTTCTTTAATAATTCTTTTCATTGATTTGCCTGTGATGTACTGCATATTAAGGTTGCTGGCCTATAGTTACTTGAATCAACCCTTTTCATACTATAGGACAAAATCTGCTATTTTCCAGCCCTTAGGAATTCTGCAGTGATTTTTGAAAAATATTTGCCAATGGTTTATATATGCTCTCACTAACCTCTTTAAGCAGACAATGATAAACTTTAGCTGGTCCTGGTGACTTGTTAGATTTCAGCCTAATTAATCTAAGTTGCACATTTCCCAGTACAAATTTCAAATCATTAAATATCACTTGTCTACCACAGTGTATATAAGATTTGTTGCTGACCGTGTCTGACCCTTAATGGCCACAGTCTACATTTCTTCAAATTGATAATAAACCATGTCACAAAGAACACAATACCTGCAGGAGTTAAATTAATGGCAACTTCAGTTTACTCAAGATAGCCTGCACAGCCTTCAGATATCATCCAACAGAACATTTCAGGAATGAAGCGAAATTGGAGATTCACAGAATGAATCTGTTGTCAAAGAATCGATGGTATTTTTCAAGATGCTACCAAGTCAGCTTGCACTAAAATTCCTAAAGATGTCTCTGTCTTTCCAACGGCTTATTGAATTCAGGCTGTTCTCTAGGCAAACGGATATGTTACCTGGTACTAGACAGGCGTACCTTATAAGCATTGCCGGTGCTAGGTTATTTTGCACCGTAGGCCAAGTTGATGGTTCAGTAGCGAACTTGTATGGCTGGGTTTCCACCTTCCTTATGATGTGCGCCCTAGGCGAATGCCTATTTTGCCTTAATGGTGGCGCTGGCCCTGCTTATAAGGTTGCCATAAATGTTTATGTTAGTTTAACTGGCTGCCCCAAATGAGCAAGTGTGCGCAGCGATGGATTGACACCATGCACAGGGTTGATTCCTTCCTTGAGTTTGATGTTGTTAGCAGAGGTTCTGGTCTCCGTGATCAAAATCTGGGTGATAGACAAATGGATTAAAATGAAAAGCAACAGTAAATTCTTTTCAGTGTAGCATCCGTACATCTGTTTGTCCACTTATTTCTTTTTCCAGTGCAGGGTTGAAGGGACTGCAGTCCATTCTGGAAGCTTCCGGTGCAAAATAAGGATGAACCTCAATTGCCTTGTCCACTAAAAGGTTCAATTTCATACAAAACATTCCTATTTAGAGTTGCAGAATAATATAACATGCACGTATTGGTAAGAGGGGAGACAACTGGAGAAACAGAGAAAACCCGCAAGGACATGGGAAGAACGTGAAAACTTCCCACAGTGATTGTTCAGGCAGGAAACTGAATGCAGGACCCTGAAGATGTGTGGAAACTCCACTAACCACTATGCCACTGTACCACCCACACAGTAAACTGATGCAATGGATATTTCAGATCAATTTATAGCTCTGCTTTGGACCATGGAAATTTGTTGCACAACTTTAAGTCTTACGTTCAACCTTGATGTGCTTCTTCTGCTTATCCATCAGATCGAACAGGCTGGCAAACAGATCAGGCAAATATTTTTTCTCCATCACCCTACCGCAGTACTTTACACAATATTTGCCCAAATTAAAGTCAATTTGCTCTGCAAACTGTGCTTACGTTTCCAGGATGGACTGAAGACAGGGAGCAGCTGTTCCTGTTATGCTAAAGGAAATGTCTGTGTTTGCTTAAACATTTGTCAGCAAATACGCTGTCCTCAACAGCCCACTCACCAGTTCTGTACAAAGCTAATATGGGAACACCTGACCTTGCCAAACACATCATTTTTCCCAGAGTTTAAGCAACAGATCAGCGTCCAAAATGGCACCAGGCACTTTAGTCACACCAATTAATCAAGTCTGACAAATCGATTTCATCTCCAACGAGTGCACTGACAAGTGTGAGTCCCACCCTCAGTGAAAGCATTAGACCGAGCTGTCACATGTTTATCTAAATCCCTAGTTACTCATCAGTTTGTTGCCAATATTTAAGCATAAAGCAAGTCACCTCTCCCCTACACAGAGGCCTCAGGAAAAGGCAAGACGGCAATGCTTAAAGAATCCCTTGGGCGTTAAAATGGGTTTCTGGTTAATATTTACAGAGGATCCATATGACCTTTCAGGTGTGAACTCCCCCTTCATGGTCCACTATAAAAAAGTCATTTTTGTGCATTGGGAATTCCCAAAACTTGCTTACTCAAGTATCAAACTGTCAAAATTCCTTGCATTGGTGCTTGACAATTAATATTAAGGGAACAAAAGCTGAAAAACATTCAGTCATTTACATTGAGCTGACTTTTCAGTGAAGGTGGCAATTATATAACAGAAGGTTTTAGACCAAAAATGTCCAACAAACCACAAGAATATGGGACAACAGTGCCACAGTCTCAGGTTGATTGGTGCAATGAGGGAAGGCCAAGGGGTGAACAGGCAAGCTAGAGGATTACAGTTAAGTGCCTCGTGTGCTTTGAAAAGCTGTCCACACTGAGATCCATAAAGCCTTGACCAGGAAAAACATGACTTGTACATAGAAAAAAAAATCATATGTAATAAAATAATCAAATATATTTGTAAATCAAACAGATGTTTTAAGGGTAGAAGAAAAAAGTCATGACTATTTTATCCATTCACTTGAAAAAACTGCCTAACCAAATACAAGGATGCAACAATTATGCTATGAGTTTTAATGTTTTCATTTTTTACTTTTCTGTTTTATTTTTATAGATGTTTACTTACCTATTGTTGATGTCGTAAAGCATAAAGAATACTGCAATAACATCACGTGTCATGACCAGATGTTCAAATTGTGAGTGATGTCACACGGAGCATGGTCATGTGACTTTTGCAGCCATCTCATTTAATGGTAAGCCACTATGGCTCCATTTTGTTCCTTCCTGTTTTGCCCTATTGATCCTCCACCTCACTCAGGTTATAAAAAGTAACCTTTGATCAACATTTTAGCAAAAAATCTAGACCATCATGACAATGGCGAGCTGGCACCAAATCCATCAGCTACTGGTACAATGCAAAACCTGGCGCTGAGCAGCAACCAGCTCATCACAAGGTGTACAACTGTGTGCCATTTACTGAACTGAATAACAACAACAACACACAGTGGCCTAGTATAATCCATCCTGAGTGAATCCAGTAGCTGTTGCCTTTTTATTCTAATCAATTTCGTAATTAAAGAGCCATTCCTGATCTTTACTGAACTTGTTAAATGAATTAGTATGGCCCAATGACTGAGTGTTTGGACTCTAAACTAGAAAGAAGGCTTCAGATTCTGTCCATGCATCTGACCCTTAGTAGGTCACTTCACCTGTGTGAGCTCCCACTGTAAAATCATCGGCACTATAGCTCTGCGCTTGTGAAGTGACCTGGGCAGTGTTCACTACGGAAAGGCACTATATCAGAGCTTTGTTATTGACTTAACTTGCATCTGCTACAATTCTAAATATAAAGATTTAAATATTTATGCTGTTGTTATGTACTGTGATAGTGTTCATTACAGAAAGGTCCTACATAAAATAAACAGTGAAATTTTTGTTTAATCTTCCTGTGCTCTAGTTGTTAAACTACAGATATAATATTTGTGCAACAATTAAGCATTTGTAAATGACCTGAGCATGGTGTTAACTAAAGAAATGTGCTATACAGTATGAAATAAAGATTGTGTCATTTGGTTTGTTTAAGCTGCCTGTGCCCCAACTGTCAATATGCACATTTAGGCCACTGTACTGCAAATTTCTGTTTGTCAAGCAATGTGGGCTGTCGTTAAATTCAGATATATTAAATCCAATAAGGAGAATTTATGTGCTCTTATTATATGGTCAGAAAGACCATGTCTTATGTGCTGCGCTTTCATAATAAATTTTAGAAATGGGCAACACTTTAGTCTTGTACTACATGCAATTAATTACCTGCCTAACTACTGTGTAACTACATGTCACCCTGTGCACTACAATTGCATCTATTATTACACTACTGAACAGGTAAGTGCACACTTCTCCTTCTTATTCTGTTTCTGCCCATACCATTACTTGAGGTACATAGTAGTAATTACATGGAATAAGAGGCGTAAGAGAAATAAGTGGAGTCAATATTTGTCATTGCTTTCTAATGCTTAATTTTTGAATGCAATCAATTACTGGAGACCAGAGATACATGCAGATTTACAATTACCGTTGTAATAAACAGACACAAAGTCATATAAAGGTTTGGTTTCGGGCCCCATATACCGTACAGTTTTTAGTAAAACAAATAAAGCGGTCAGTGATATGACTTGTAACCATTACAACAGACAGAAAGCATATGATTGAGGGACCATCTACCCCCCAGCGGCCCAAACCGAGAGGTCATGGACCTGGGAGAGAGCGTCAGCGTTGGCTTGTAGGTTGCCCTGGCGATAAGTGATGGCAAACTTGGATGGCTGGAGGTCCAAAAACCACCTGGTAACTCGGGGGTTCAACTCCTCGTGTACAGCCATCTACTTGAGGGCGGCATGGTCCGTCACCATGGTAAACTCCCGACCCAACAGGTAGTACCTCAGGTGTGTTACTGCCCACTTGATAGC
The DNA here is from genome assembly GCA_026402145.1 of Polypterus bichir lapradei. Classification (NCBI taxonomy): domain Eukaryota; kingdom Metazoa; phylum Chordata; class Cladistia; order Polypteriformes; family Polypteridae; genus Polypterus; species Polypterus bichir. The sequence goes on from JANRMT010062834.1 coordinate 8,674,894, forward strand.
CAAGGCTTCACGTTCCACCACTGCATATCTTGTCCCCCGATCCAACAGTTTCTGGCTCAGATAGCTCACAGGGTGTTTGACACCATCGATGCTTTGGCTGAGCATGGCACCTAGACCTGTGTTCGAAGCATCGGTCTGGAGGATAAAAGGGACAGAAAAAGCATGGGTTCTCAGCATCTGTGCCGTTGTCAGGGCCGTCTTCAGGTCATTGAATGCCCGTTCCATGAAATCATCCCATACCACATATAAAGGGGCCATTTTCTTTGTCAGATTTGTCCAGGAGAAATGAGGCACAAACCGGCGGTAGTAACTCACTAACCCCAGGAAAGCTTGCACCTGTCTCTTGGTTACCAGACGGGACCATTCAAGGATGTCTTTAATTTTTGAACATTGTGGTTTCACCAATCCTCCTCCCACCAGGTAGCCTAAATACTTGGCCTCGTTAAATCTGAAGAAGCATTTACGTGGATTAATGCGGAGGCCCGCCTTCGCTAGTGTCAGGAGGGTGGCGTAAACCTGCAAAATATGTTCCTTCCATGGAATAGATGACTGCATCATCAAGGTAGGTGGCACAATTGGACTAATGGGCCTTTAGCACTCAGTCTACCAGACGTGAAAGGTCACTGGTGCCCCGTGCAGCCCAAATGGGAGGACCTAATATTACCAATGTCCACTAGGGGTGCTGAAGGCCATTTTCTCTTTAGCGGATGCCGTTAAGGGAATCTGCCAGCATCCCTTAGTCATGTCAAGAGTAGTCAGGTAACGAGCCATACCCAAGCGTTCAATGAGTTCGTCCACCCGGGGCATAGGCTAGGCATCAAATTTGGAGACCTGATTAAGACGTCTGAAGTCATTACAGAACCTCCAAGAGCCGTCGGGCTTAGAAACGAGGACGATGGGACCGGACCACGGGCTGTGACTATCTTCTATGATGTCCGTATCCAGCATTTGCTGGACTTCCAGCTCCACCTCCGCACATTTTGCCTCCGGGAGGTGGTAGGGCAATTCCCTAACTACCAACCCCAGGTCTGTCACGATGTCGTGCTCAATCAGCGAGGTGCGACCTGGCGTCTCGCTAACTACTTCCAGGATAGACAGGATCGCACTTTCTAGCTCCTGCTTCTGGTGGGAAGTCAAATTGGGGCTGAGGTTAAGGACTGACTTTTCTGAGAAAAAGGAGAGGGTGGTCTCCTTGTACGGGCCCTGCCAATGGGCTAACAATTTGGAGTGGGAAGTAGGCACGAGCACCATCACACGGTCCCCCGGCTGGAATTCCTGGAGGGAGGTGTTTTGGTTATAATTCTGTGCCTGCACAGCTTGAGCTTGCGACGTGTTCTTTTAGAAGGGGGTCGAACTTTTTCTAATCTATTGCGCATTTGCGCAATATGTTCCAAAATATTGGTGGAGCGAAGAGCCTCCCCTTCACATCCTTCTCTGAAAATGTCCAAAATACCCTGGGGTTAGCGGTCATATAGCAGGTCAAAAGGGGAAAAACCCTTGGAGGCTTGTGGCACCTCCTGATAAGCAAAAAGGACAAGAGGTAAAAGTTGACAACCGTCCGCGTTGACTACCTTGCGGAGCATCTGTTTGAGAGTTTGGTTAAAACGTTCAACTAACCCATCCGTCTGAGGGTGATAAACAGACGTTTTCAGATGCTTAATACGGAGTAACTCGGCAACTTCCCTGAACGTATCCGAAGTAAAGGGCGTACCTTGGTCCATGAGGACTTCTTTAGGTATTCCTACTCGGGAGAAAAGGGCTACCAATTCCTATGTGATATTTTTTGTAGTAGTGGAGTGCAATGGAACCTCATCTGGGTATCTAGTTGCGTAGTCTACCATGACTAGAATGTATTCATAAACACGAGTTGAAGGTTCCAGGGGCCCTACAAGATCGACTCCAATCCTTTCGAAGGAGACATCAATGAGGGGATTTGGAGCGAGAGGAGCACGATCCCTCCTAGGTATCTGACATAACTGACAGTCCGGACATGACTGACAGAAACGATAGACCTCCTCGTTAATTCCAGACCAATAGAACCAGAGTTTTATTCTCTCCAGCACTTTATTGGCCCCTAAGTGGGCGCCTAGGAGGTGGGAGTGAGCTAGTTCACAGACCTCCCGCCGGTAGGTCCGCAGTACTAACAACAACTTCCATACCTCGCCTTCGTGGTCCGCGACTCGATACAACAGATCATTTTCCAGTACAAAGTAGGGTCCCGGTAGTATGGAACTATCCGGCTTGTTGCCGTCAATGGAAACGATAGCATTCCGGGCGAACTTTAGGGAATCATTGTTCCACTGTTCTCTTTTAAATGACGCCGGCGCTCAAAGGGTCTTGCGGAGCTGAGGGGTTGGCATCTGCATGACCCAGACCCTCACCCGGTTGTACTTCCGGGTCAAGGTCCATCGCCAGAAAGTCTTCCCCAAGTCTCTCTACGTCATCATTATTCGCCGGGCTGCACGGCGTGAGAGCCGCGGGGACAGAGCCTTGACCATCCATAGTTAAAACCAACTTGGCAATAGGAGTGGTGCTTTCTCTGCCGCAATTGCTTTCAGACCAGTCTTGTCCCAGAATAACTGGAAAGGGCAGTTTCGGTAATATGGCCACCAGCAGCTGTCTCAGTTCACCCTTCCAGGTTATATAACACTTGGCGAACTTATACAACTTGGTCTCTCCATGCACACAGGTTACGCTCACATACTGGGCTGTCCACTGTCACGGTAGGATAAAACGGAGAGCAACAATGGTAATGTTACTCCCGGAATCAAATAATGCCATAATCAAATGCCCGTTAACTAAGACCACTCCTGTATTTGTGACAGCCAAGAAATTATACGGAGCACAGTACCTCTCTCCTTTGGCCCAGGTGCAGTCCATGAGTTCCACATTCTGAGGGCAGGCGGGTAGGGTGTGTCCGACTTCGGTGCACTTGAAACAATGCGGTGGAACCAGGATTCTTGGCTTACCTGGAGCTTCCTCATTGCGATGCAAGGGCTCGGGAGTAGCAACACGCCTCTGTCGGGTCCCGAGAACGGACCTCTTCGACCCCTCGACTCGGTTCACTGCGAGTTGGTGCTCTAGTACCTCCAGAAGGGTTTTCATGTCCTTAAAGGGATGTCACTGTGGGCGAGATACTCTGGCATTGAGTTAACGATGTTCCACCACCTGTTGAGCCTGGTTGATGTCTGGCCGCAGCCAGTGCCCCATTTTGCCCCAAAACTCAAAGGCATGGGCCCGGGCAGGACGATTGGGGTCGAACTTCCAGAACCTCCGTTCGCACGCTTGCTGGTCCGGCGTAACGCTGTAGCGGCTTAAGATCTCGGCCCTCAGGAAGTCATAATCAGCGGCTTCCTCGACAGGGAGGTCATGATAGGCCCTCTGCGGGATCCCCTTCAAGTACGGCGCCAGTATGAATGCCCACTGCGCCCGCGGCCACTGATTCTTAGAGTCTGTCCCCTCTAAAGTCAACAAATAAGATTCAATATCGTCCGTGTCAGAGAGCAGCATGATCGGAGGGGGTGGAGGCCGCGTGGGCTCTGGTCTTGCTGCTTCAGCTGCCGCGAGCCATGTCCTGGCATCAGCCAGCTCCTGCTGTGTGGCGGCCTGTTCCAGCTGCAACACCTGGATTTGGCCTGCCAGACTTGTTAAGACTGCGTTGAGGTCTTGTCCTTCTGACATACTTCGGACAAAGTATCCTGGCGGCTATGCCACTGTAATAAACAGACACAAAGTCGTATAAAGGTTTGGTTGGGGTTTTCCAGCCCAGTATACTATACAGTTTTTAGCAAAACAAATAATGTCAGTGATATGACTTGTCACCATTACAACAGACAGAAAGCATATGATGGAGGTGCCATTTATGGGGTGGGACCAGAAACTGGTGAATGGAATGCTGGGAAGGAACCGAGGTGCTGTATGGGAGCCATGATGTCATGAGGAGGGGACCAGAGGAAGGGATGGAATGTGGAAGTGGTAGCGTGTGGTTTAGGGAATCCGTGCGAAATTATGGCACCGTTGTTTCTGCCTTTCTGTGAATACAAAAGAAAGAAAGGTTAGCACCCTGCCTTTGTTCCCTGGCATGGTATTTTACATTGCCTGTCGGGTCATTACGTGGCTACCTATGCGTGCGTGCGTGACACCGTATTCACTCATGGATAAGTTCTTCCGCGGATAAATTGGGACTTGATTTTACAGTATAATTTCTGGTATTTTATAATGTCGCTCATATAAGTCGAATGCGGGAAACTCAAGCTATTGGTCCAAGAGATTATGCTATGCTAATGCCCACCTGACACAGTTACCACAGAGCACACTGCCTTTTTTTTCTATGTGTTGTGCCTACGTGTCCACACAGTAATACCCGAACTATTCTGAAGCAATGTTTGCACTGCTTTGTGTGTTTTGTATCTCACACCCTCATACACCGTTATTGTAAGAGCATTCCATCGATGGAGCATTCGATCAGAAGAAAATATGAAACTGGTTTTAAATTAAACATTGTTGAAGTAGCGAAAGAAAATGGTAACTGCGCTGCTGCTGCAACGTCTGAGAAACTGATATGAGATTGGAGGAGGCAAGAAGATGTTAAAAAATAATAATTAATTGTCGTATTTTTGAACGGGCGTACAAGTCGAGGTCTGATTTTATGATCGATTTTTCGGGTTTCAAGACCCAACTTATACGTAAGTATATATGGTAATTCTTAAGTAAGTGGTTATTTTGAGGCCGTCTCTGCCTGTCTGGTGATCAAGTGGTTTAAATATTTTGAACAATATACACCCATCTTCTGAACAAGGACCTTCAGGAAGATTACCCTGCTGTACCATCAGGAACAAATTAGAATCTGGTCCTAAAAAACACTAGCCTATGGATAGACTTAAAAAAATCCATCCATACATCCATCCATTCAATCTTTAAAGAAATTATCAATTGTAGTTTCTCATGCAGATGTGTCCTCCTTCATTCAGAACAGAGTCAACACTAGACGGGATGTCATTTCATCCCTGTGATGCACCCACACTCACTCATACCAGGTGAATGCTTATGCAATCAATTATTTGGACTTTTATATTTTGTAATTAATTTAGACCACATTGCAGAAATCTTTTTTCAATTAGACCTTAAAATGTCTTTTTCCATTCATTCGTATCAAAAAAGCCAAATGAAATCCACTGTGATTCAATGATGCTAAATAATAAAATGTGAAATCTTCCAGGAGGGTGAATACTTTTTTTAGGCATTGTGTGCTGGTCGGACAGGGCTTTTAAGCCCATCTGTGAACCAATTCCATGTATGCCTGAAGACATTTTTTTGGGATCCCCAATGTCCACGCAAAGCCCTGGTGCCATATGTGTAGAGCTCTCCTATAACAGGAGGGATGTCAATAGTGCAAGGCTGAGACAGACAGACAGACAGAAAGATTTCTTGTGCTACATAAGGGACACCCTCATAGTTAAAGGAATGATTTCCCATCATACCAAGATGAGTTTGACTTTAGCACAACTGGCAAAGAAGGCTATTTTGTAATCACAAGACCCTAAGCTCAATTTCCTCTAATGCTACCTCAAGAAAGAGGATCAGCTGACAGGGAGGTTTTTCCCTGAATGAATCTGGAAACATCCCCTTAATAGTAGCAGATGCTCCTGTGTGCCTCCCTCACTACAGGTGTGCTGTGTAGTGCCAGGCTTGCTGTCTTTCCTAGTGCCTTTCTGAGGTGAAAAAATATTGCCCTTTAGTGTCTTTGGAAATTCCAGAAACATTAATAATATTACTCTCATTCATTCTAGAGTCCTGACTGACCCAAGAGATGTCTGCTGGTTGAAATTCGCTCTACTACATTGTATTTTCTTGTAATAGACAGGTCTGAAAAGAGATGTATAGATATGACCAGAGTTCCTAATAGAGCTGTTTCAAGATGGTCAAGCTGCTGGTTATATGGCTTCCATGAAGGAAGGGGTGGGTCCTGTAGGGTGGACAAAAGAAGTGAAGTAAATCTTAAGTTCTGCAGAGGGAGGAAGAGAGAAGGCATTAGCAAACAGCGCCAACCCTTGGTCTTTCGGGTAACTACCATGAGTACAGCCCTTAAGCCAGGGGTGTCAAACTCCAGGCCTGGAGGGCTTCAGTGGCTGCAGGTAGTCATTCTAACCCTTTTCCACTGCTAATTAACTCCTTTTCCCTTCCCTTTTAATAGCCCTGTTTTTAAGGATTCAGTCCTTTGAATTGATTCTTTCCTTCATTAAATGACAACCAAACAGAAATGAGATGTGAAACGTGCCAACATATGACCAGCTAAATTGAGTCTTCAAACTCCAACCAATTTCACTCCAACCAGTTTCTTAATGAGAAGCCAATTCTTGCTGTTAATTAATCCCATTATTTAATTATGTTGTCTGTTGCTGCTCTCGTTCTGCCACAGTAGAGATTTCCAAAAATGTTGATTTTCCGTTTTTTGTAAGAACACCATCAAAATGTTTTGGTGACCTGAGAGTTCAACCTTACTGAGACCTTCACTTTCCTTTATTTTCAGATATTGTGTGATGGGCACAGATGAGCTGGTCATGTGGCAGCTTGTTTTGTGTTTCATTATTGTTATTGGCTGCTAATTAAGGAAAAAGAAACACTAAGGGGCCTGAGTCAAGTTAATTAAAAGGTAACCAAAAGTAGTTAATTAGCGGCAAAAACTGGTCACTAATTAAGAAAATGGTTAGCATGAAAACTTGCAGCCACTGCGGCCCTCCAGGAGTTTGACATCTGTGCCTTAAACTGTCCCCCAAAAACATGTGTATAGATAAATATCCTGTATATATGCACATAAAGTATATGATAGGTAGTAACTAATAAGCAACAGAAGAAAATAAAAATATAATTTTATTCACAGAGCCTCCTAGGATTGCAGCCTTCATGCACTGAAAATGCTTGAAAACCTAATAATAAAATAATAATAATAATTCATTACATTTATATAGCGCTTTTCTCAGTACTTAAAGCGCTATCCACACAGGGAGGAACCGAACCCACAATCTTCCACAGTCTCCTTATTGCAAAGCAGCAGCACAACCTAGGGATTTACAGACCTTATATGACTGATTCTTCGTTTCTCTACAGAGATACCCTTTAGTAAATTAGTCTTAAGGGAATGGGCCAGACAAAACAATACAAAAACAAACAAGATGATTTTCACTAATATTAAGCAAATATCAACTGAAAGAGAGATTCTAGAATTTTAAAGTTAGTCACCATTTGGGTTCTGTTTGAAGAAGTTATGTCCTTCTGTATGTCTAAGAAAGAAATCAGATGTCAATGGCACTATAATAGAGTGGGTTGTGCTTTTATGCCCCCTGACAAGAGTTGTGCCGAGTGCAAAAATCACAAAATACAAGAATGTCATTCAGGAAAGTCCTGGAAGAGTTCTACAAACATGATGGTGCATTCAGTTTTATTAACTGGAATCCCCCAGACACACTCAGTTTATATTTCTGCAATGTGAACATTTAGATGTTGTTTTGTATGTCAAATGTCAGTGCTAACCTGATGAGTAGGCAGCAATATAAAATGCAAAGTTATAGGAACAACTACAAAAAGCTCTGCATAAGATTAAGAAAAACACTAAACAGGAGCTGACCATCACATTGTAGAGAGTGGAAAGCCACATTACTTTCAGCTTATTCAAGTCTGATTTGTGCTAATACTATTTACCTTCCACCCAACCTGAGGGGAGATGAAGGTAGGTGCCATGCTCCATAAAGCGCATGCTTTCATTCTTTCCCTGGTTGGCACCTGGTGGCCAGCATTTTACTTCCCGCCAATTCTAACTTGAGTGGCGTGACTGTAGGTGTGTGTATAAATCTGCCATTTTAGTCTTTTCCCATGCTGATGCCACCATATGTTATTTTGCTACCTTTAAATAACTGCATGCCATTTCATACTTCACATTAGATTATGAATGTGTGTAAGTCAGACAAGCTAATATTTTCCCAGAGCTGCTTTTATGCATACTTTTGTGGAGAAATCTTCAAAAAAAATGAGCAGAGTCTTCAGAAAGGCAGTCAGAATTTAAGATTTTATTGCACAGCATAGAAAACAATTGCAGAGCACATAAAGCCTGTCTTAGTTCATGAAATGAGCCCCGAGTGTCCAGAGAGCCCCGAATATATTACAATTCTTATCTCAAAATGCCCCTCTTCTAGACCAGTTTCCCAACATCTACTGTATAGAGTTTCCCGTGATGTTTTCCCCACTCAGCACCTTTACCCATAACAATCACCTGGGGCCTCATGTATAAACGGTGTGTACGCACAGAAATGTTGCGTAAGAATATTTACACGTTCAAATTGCGATGTATAAAATCTACACTTGGCGTAAAGCCACGCACTTTTCCACGGTACCTCATACCCTGTCGTACTCAAGTTCGCCGCTCGGTTTGGCAGACTGGCAGCACCCAGCGTCAAAGCAGTGCTACTGTTCCTGTGTGGTTACCCTTTATTTCTTAGAACCACATTCCTGATGCGGCTTTATAAATACACTGAAACTAACCGCATATTGTTTATTAGTGTAATGCATCTGATTGTAATTAACTTGTAACAATATAATGGCCCAGGGAATAGCCATAGTATTCTAAATACCATAACTGCTTTAGCGTTGTTACTCTCACTGCACCATCTTCTTCTTCTTCTTTTTCTTCTTTCAGCTGCTCCCTTTAAGGGTTGCCTTACAGCGGATCATCTTTTTCCTTATTACTCTCACTTCACCACTCTGAGTATTTTTATCAGTGTATCTGAGTGGGGAATCACAGCAGCAGCTAATCGGAAAGAGAATTATCAGTATACAGCATCAAGCACACGCTGCCTCAGCCACGGCAAAACATTTCAAAGCCTTTCCTGTTCGGACCTCGCGATTCAGAAACAGTTTTATCCCAATAACTATAAACGCACTCAATCAATTGCTCCTTGTAGAACTGTTTGTACTTATAAGTACAATTACCCCACTGTAAACTTGCACTCCAGTTATAATATTACACAACCTGTGCCACTTTATAATTACACTTAATATTTACATATGATGACAATATCATTTTTAAGATGAAATGCAGCAAAATATGTTGATTATATTATACAGATAAAACTTTAACTTCATTTAAATAATCTGTATTGTTAATAATTAAACATGTGAGGACATGGTGCCGCAGCGCTAGCAAGTTCACGTATTGTTCCTGCCTCACGCTGTTTATTTGCTGAGGCTTGCGCATCACTGGAAGGATAGATGGATAGAATAATTAAACACGTACTATGAAGATATTTCAATGTTCCTTAAAAGTTTTGAAGAATCGTCGTTGTAAGCTTACAGATGGCTTAACGTCTATTACAGAGCTGATTGTGTGGCGATTGGGTATTTGGAGAAAGAAAAGTAAGGACAGGAATTGGAGATTACTACGTTTAAAAGAGAAAGTACTGCTACAATAAATTATTTCATCGAAGGTCGCGAATGGTGCAGCAGCATCTTGTGTGAGACATGAACAATCACTGCGCCATCATGTTCTCATGTTTAATAACATGCTTTCCTTCCAATCATCATGAAAATGATATCATGTATACAACTCAGTATTTTAATTATTCAGAGAGCTGTAATATCACGAATGTAATGGATTTTGTGTCCTGTCGGAGAAAGAGAAAGAACGGAAGCATGTAGTGATTCACACACATAGAGCACATAGAAGATCAAATACAAAACAAAGCATTTAACATGCTACTTTAGTTACGATGGGATTTGAGAAACTAGTAAATTAAATGATTTTAAGATGAAGTTTATGATGTTCTACTTTAATGACAAAATAAACTACATGATTAAAGTGGAAATTTTGAGATTAAAGTTGACATTTCGTGCTTTTTTCCCACTGTGTACCTATTCTTTTTTGTCTGTACCCTAATAAGCTCAGACGGTGGGCTACAACTCGCCTTTTCACGGTGACTTTGATATGTGACTTTTTTATTTTGGCACTGTGAGACTTTGTGAACTTGAGCTTTCGAGTTTCTCCGACACGCTATGTCACTCGATCAACTTCCTTTTGTTGATTATACCACGGTTTAAATCAACAAATAGTATGTTTTTCCTTTGCCTCCACTTGGTATTTGCTGAAATTCTTATATTTTCCCCCGTGCTTTTCCCATTGTCTTTTCACAGAACGCTGAGCTTAAGGGCTATTTATATTGGTTTGCATATTAAAAGAGGTGTAATTCTGGGAGGAGACGGGGTGGGACAGAAGGCGCGTGCACGTGCATTACTTTTCACCCTGACCAGGATTTATGGAGCAGAAGAACGTGGAAGTTGGAGTACTGTACACACAGATTCCTGCATCTGGATTTTTCTATGTGTAAGCACATTTCCGCTTTTGTGCTTACGTCATGTTATAGTGCAAATTCTACACACGGCGTTATGCATGAGGCCCCTGGTGTTCCAACAATATTTTTGCCCCTGAAGACATCCCCATAATGGTCTTCTTCCTGATAAACCTTTTCATAGCAATATTTTTGCTGGAAGGACATATTTGCCATCTGGCGGTGAGCATCACCTGATTACCCGTCCCTTCATTCTCACTGCCTAATCCTGAGCTGTTAAGATTGGTGGCCTTTCAGTTGTTAATCAATTCTTAACAATTAAATACTTAAGAACCGATCAGATCAGAAGAACCCATGGATGAAAACTGGACTGCCTAATTATAATTCAATAAATGATTACTTGTTACACTAGCATCCTTAAGGCTATGGCTAACATAATAGGTAACTGTACCAGTGAGTGGCAGCGCACAGCTTCACTGATAAGGGCCAAGCTGAGAACAACCTTGACACGACACTTCATGCTTGACAGTAAGAAAGAAAAAGGCAAGCCTTTAAAAATTGCTTCTTTAAGCTAACTAATATGTGCTACTGTATCATTTTCATAATACATTGTATTTTAATTTTATTGCTTAAGGTATTGATGAGCCCTAATGCTTCTAAATGTCATTTAATTGCTTATATGTTTTATGCACTAACTTGAGAGCTTGTCCTTTACTCACACAGGCAAAGGCCTTCCATGCAGTTTGCTTGGCCTTCTGTCAATAAGAAGCTCCACACCTTCACTTCTCAAAACAAACTTTGCCTGCTTGCTTCCTCAGAGAGCACGATGACCTTGTCTCACAGCTTGACTCGCAGAAACTCAAAACAAAGCAAGTAAGAAGGACAGACAGGCAAGAGGCCTCACTAACAAAATAAATGGTGTCCTTTTAAAGTTATTTCAGGCCTAGACTTTTCATAACTAAGAGCACAAACACTAATAATGCAGCACATTGATCCTTGATCAAAATTCTCAACAATACCTAAGTTGTAATGAGTGGTTATTTGAGTTTCTGTTGCCTTTCTATCAGTTTGAACCAGTCTGGCCATTCTCCTCTGACATCTGGTATCAGCAAGGCATTTCTTCACAGAAAATTGAAACTTACTGGATATTTTTCCATTTTCTGACCATTCTCATTAAACCCTAGAGATGGTTGTGTGCGAAAATCCCAGTAAATCAACAGTTTCAGAAATATTCAGACCAGCCCATCTGGCACCAACAATCATGCCACGTTGAAAGTCACAAAATCACCTTTCTTTCCCATTCTGATGCTCAGTTTGAACTTCAGCTGTTCGTCTAGACAGTGTCTACATGCCTTAATGCATTGAGGTGCTGCCATGTGATTGGCTGATTAGATATTTCAGTTAACAAGCAGTTGAACAGGTGTACCTAATAAAGTGGCCGGTGAGTGTAGCTTACCTATGTTTAACTTAATTAACGGACTTGAAAGCATTTGTTATCAGTAATGAAGTAGAAAAATGTCAAAATAATTATGGGTATAGTTGTTAGATTCTTATTATTACTGTACAAATCAGCATTCATTTTCAAGTATATTTAATAAACAAATATAAATGTCTACAGACACTGCTTTGTGGTCTGTGGCCCTTTACCAAATTATTTCCAAGGGTAGCAAAAAAAGTTTGGCTCCAAAGAACTGAGTTAATTGTCTTAAGAGTAAAAGTCACACAGAAACTGAAAACCGCAGATGGTGCCATAGTTGATAAGTAACATGTAGTGGACGTTGGCCTTTCAGCTAAGTCGACAAAGACAACTCCCTTGTATTGCTACATCCTTATACACTGTAATAAGCTAAAATTTGAAAGCACTTTGAGCTTTTCTTTTATATAATCTCACATCTAAAACAAGTAAGAATCTAAGTAATTGGTCAATGACCAGTGAGTTCATGCAGGAAAGCAACAAACATCTCCATACACAATCAGAGATACTGATATTGAGAAATGCATTATTCTGCACAATCCGGACCAAGTTTATTTTTGTAACTTGAGACTGGCATAAGATTTTTAGAAAATGTTTGCTAAGAACTGGCCATTCAGCTAATAGCTTTTCAGGACATGAATATCTAAGGATCACAAAAAATATCAAGATCTGAAGGTACCAAAAGCACTAAGGTCTACAATACCTGATTCCATGCATGACTGGCTTGCAGCATAAAGAAATATTATCTATTGTTTTGGGCAAAGCTTCCATCCATGGCCCTGAGTTCTTATTGAAAAACTTATTATTTTAAGGAGACTTAAAACATTCGAGAGACACAATTGACTACATTTCTTTTGTTTTTGTAATTGTAGCACAAGAAGGTGAAATGACTTTCTCATGTCACATTGGGTTAGTAGTGGGATTTGAAACCCCAACCTCACGAACCTTAACCATTATGTCACACCACATTCCATTGTGAAGTGTGGCTAGTACCCATCCAGCTTGTTTACTTGTTCCTTTTATAATTTTTAAAGTTTCAGTCAAGTCATGTCTAGACCCCATTTGGTTACGTACAGTTAACTCAAATCTTATAGCCTGCAGTATTTGAATCAGTCTGCTCTTAACTGTCTATAGCCCAGTTAAGTCTCTTAAATAGTATCTAGGTGTCATAGTGGATGGACTGGCATCTCAACTAGGATAGAGAGAGAAGTCTTACCAAAGAGGTCAAAATAGATGGACAATGTAATGGGAAAAGCAACCCGGCCGGGATGGCTAGTGCTTCCTATGCCAGTTGGGGCATTCGGGCCATAATGGATGGACTAAAATAGCACATCCCCCAACAGAGGAGGTGGCAGTGCTCTGGTACGACCCTTGTTTGGACATCCACAGGATACCACGGGACTTGTAGTCTGGAAAGGCAATCCTGTCGGCTTCTGAATGCAATGAAATGGCACTGCTTAAAGGACTCCTTCCTACTTTGGGGAGCTTCCACCTGACCCAGAAGTGCTTCCTATGGGCTATGCCCTGGTACCAGAAGTTCTCCTGGGTCTTGTATTAAAGAAGCCTCTCTGCCCTTACCCAGGTAGATATCATTATTAGTAGTGTTATTTTGGCCATTGTCCACCTAGTCAAGGTACTGTTATACTGTGAATACTTTGAGGAAAATCTGCAGGAAATATTCAGCTTCACTGTGAAAACACTGATTATTTAGTATCTGAAGAGATTGAATGTATATATTTGCAGTTAAAAAATGCACTGTAGATTTTGGGTTTCAACTTTTCTTTGCAACATCAATTGCTTTTGTACTTTAAGGAAATTTTGTATATTTTTGTAATTTAAGGAAACCAAATCTTAAAGGCATCAACAAATGTCAACTAATAAGTTATTATCGAATATACCACCTTTCAAGGATGAAAATGATTGAAAAGGTTTTGTAAAATTATCAAGAGTACTATTATTGTTTTCACTGAAAAAAGTCCACACATCCTTCTTAGTAGTGAGACCATGGTGTTATGGTGGAGCTTACTAGTCTCTATGATCCTTAGAGCTCTGTTGTCTGTGCTCCCAGTGGGTTACGTGTGGAAAAATGATCTATGGTGAAGAGTAAGACAAGAAAACAGTTGATAAATGGCCCTCATAAATGTTTTGCTTAAGAACGAGAACCTCACTTGGATCAGGGATACTTGGACGTACTCTTGGAATAAGGATTAGCTATATTGAGTTGCCATACATGCTCACCACACACAAGGTGAATGATGAGGGTAGTGTAAATGCAGCACAAGTTGTATCATATCACTGACTGACTCTGGAGTCATTCTACAATATTTCAGTGCTCACATGTGGAATGGTGGAGATACCTTCAGGGGTATCATGAACAGTCTGGTGGATATGAATTGGGGCAATGCATTGTTGGATTCTGTATAATGAACACCATACTTGAATACAGGGGTGCTATGAAGAGTACCTTGAGCCAAAGGTTAGTGATCATCTTTGTTGTGGAGTCATCCGATCTGAGGCTGTATTTTTCTGTTCATTTATATAAAGCGAGGTGTTGAGCTCTTAACTGATCATGACTTTGTGTGGAACAGGTTGAGAGCGATGTAACAAAAATTGGATCACTCGGATGAGTAATGAGGCATTCTGGGAATGACTAATAGAAGGCTTTGTTAAGAATGAGTCCAATTCTCATCACCAAAATTGTGCTTCCAGCATCTTTGGGAGTAGGTAGGGACATAGGAAATGAATGGACTCACTTCAAGGCTTTAGCAGTGGAGGCACCTGAAGCAACCTGCGGTGAGAAAGCTGTTTCCCGTTGACAGCCCTTGGACTTGTTAATGAACCCAGGAGCACACCCAGTTCATGATATAAGATTTATATCTTTTGACAGGTTGGAAAAGGCCTGGTAATTCTCCAGGAAAAGTTAGAAGTAGTTGATGAGGATAGGGTAGTCTGGTCTCTCCAGCTCAGCCTGTTGCTTCCTCAACCCTAATCAGTATTTGAAAGAAAAATTAAAGTCAATATAGTAATTCATGGATTTTCAGAGCCCATATTTTCCTTTGGGGATACAGACCCTACCTCACAAGAACTGGGTGAAAAGCAGCAACAAAAACTGAGTTGTCCATCAATTTAGATCACCAATTAGCAGATGGAACAAAACTGGACAAAAAGAAAATTTAACAAACTCCACATTATGACCGTATTTGAAATCGAACCCAGATCCCTTGAGCTCTGAGAATGCATCTGTAATCTTTGTGCCACACTGCTGTACTCTATCAAGGAATATGACTTTATTTTTAAGTTACAAATGCAATCCTTAAGTAGACAGACTTGATTACTGATGAAATATCATTCTGTCATTTACAATATCATAATGACAAACTTGGCTCCAAAGATCTGAGTAAATAGTCTTCAGAGCCAAGCCGAAAGTGCTTTGTGGAGGCGTTCAAGACCATTTAAAGATAGCAGTCATTTTCTTGATAGGTATGTTGACATTACCTAATGTGTGCTATAGACAAACTAGGCACAGACTCCGAGGTGCATAGCCATAAACAAATGAAAAAGTATGTGGCATACTGACATACTTCAATCAATTAATCAGATCCATCTTTACTCAAATCCTTTCAATTGAAGGCATACATGTTAACAGATTATGAAGTGTTATTTTTGGGAAAATCTCTTTCCTTTTATATGGGTATACTATACTTACAAATTGCTTCTTAACTTCTACAGCTTACAAAATACTAACAAAAGAAAAAGAAAATGCTGTATTTAAAACATGAGAACATTAACAACAAGTAAGAGAGACACAAAAAATATTAAAACAATAAACACCTAAATGGTATATCCCATGAGAGCATCTTGCCTGCTTCCCTTTGCCACACTTTTGTCCTCCTCTCCTTTAGCTTTAGAGAACTTTCTCTCTCTGATAATAATCCATATTGTCCTGGTGGAGACTCAGTGCTGGGGAGACTTAGTGGATCACTTCCAACACCCTACGGTCACCTAACAATGCTACATCTTGGCAGCCCCTTCGAGGTACTATATGTGTGATTTCCAGTTACACAATTTCAAGGCCCATAGGATGTTTGTTGTTTCATATTTTTACAAATTTCTAGTAGTAGGAATGGTTGGAACCTCTGAATTCTGGTAATTATATTCATGCACATCTTTTAAAATCTCATATTTTTTAATGGATCAGTCTTCCAGTGGCATCAGTCTAAACTTTGACTAGATTTTTGTTGCATTTCTATCGCCACTCATTTGCACCACCCCACCCCATTTGTCTCAAATTTTCTGTTGTGCTGCACTGCTTAAGTGTGCTCTACTGCTGTCAGATAATTATTGGCTTTCTACTGTGCTGAAATATTCTTGTGATAAACTCCTGCATATTAAATAGTTTTTCCAGATCAAATTGTCAGACTGGAATGTTCTAAAAGACACTGGTATTATGCAGCACCCAACATATTTACATTGTGGGTCAGGTCACCGCCACCGCCAGGCTGCGAATGCAAAGCTCACCGGCAGCATTTGTTCAGGAATCTGCCATCCTACTCATGGATTTGGAAATAAAAATGTCACTGTGTCTAATTTGCAATATGCGAAAGTAAACTCTGGTTATTGATTTATGCATAACGAACCCTCATTAGCTAATATTGCATTGTTTAACCCAAGATCCCTTAATGGCAAAGCAATGGTGCTATCTGAATTCATTACAAACTCCAACCTTGATTTGCTATGCCTAACAGAAACTGTGCAAAAACCAAACAAATTTACATCTCTTATGGAGGCGACACCATCTGGACACATTTACTTCACATTGGCTCACAACCCAAGACAAGGCAGAGGGTTCATAGTAATTGTTAGATCTGAGTTAAACGTCAAAAGAATTCCAATTGATGGTCCATTGTCTATCGAGTGTCAAGCTGTTAAATTAATAATGAAATTGGGTCCTGTCGTACTTGTTGTTGTCTATTGTCTCCCAAAATACAATGGTTCTTTCTTATCTGATTTGACTGAATTATTAACCCACTTAAGTTCCTTTTCCCAGACAGTCACTCTTCTTGGCGGTTTCAACATCCATATTGACATTCCTACATCTGCACTGAGAAATGAATTCCTGTCCTTACAGGACTGTTTTGATTTGGTGCAACATGTTTATTTCTCTACCCACTCTAGTGGTCATAAATTAGGGTTCACCGACAAAAGCGCGATAGACATATGAGCGCCGACAAAACCGCGACGGACAAATGAGCGCTGACAAAATCGCCACGAAAAAATCGCGAGAGAGGCCAAGAGAGTGGGACGCGTACGTGCGCATTATGTACGCATTATGTGCTAGGTTATAACTGTATTCAAAGATGCTAATTGCACTGAGTTTCATACCTCCAGAAGATGTTGGGTCCGCTTTCGATGAACTGAGCGAGAGTAGACCCGACAATCTCCAGAATGTTTATGATTACTGGGAGGACAATTACGTTGGTCGATTGAGACGCAATCGACGAGCCAACCCGTTGTTTCCTATCACCATGTGGAACATGCGAAAACGTGTTGCTGATGGCATGCCGCGAACAAATAACTCAGTCAAGGGTTGGCATAACGCGTCGTATACAAAGCGGAATTACCAGCAGTCAGGCAGCCAGCAAGTCTAAATACGCTCAACTATCAAGACGTCTTGCTGCAATTCTTCCAACATATGCAGGGCGTGATCTTAAGGACTATCTGCGTGCCGTGTCTCATAATATTGACTTCTAAAATAAACATTATTATATATGCTTTAAACTAGTAATTCATATTTAATGAAACTTTCGCGATTTTGTCGGCGCGATTTTGTCGGCGCGATTTTGATGCTGCGTTTTAATGGCCGCTATTTTGTCGGCGCTCATATGTCTATCGTGCAAATGTCGGGTCACTATATGTTAGACCTGATCTGCACATCTGGCTTATCTGTCAGCAAAACTTACAGCAGTGATTTGGGCCTCTGACCATTAAGCAGTACTTTTCAGTGTTTCATTACTTCTCCCTCCTCTTACCTGTAAATGTCAAATTACTTACAGAAACCTAAAAAATATCTCTCCCAATATCATTGCGGGATACATTTATGATCTTTTTCTGTCATCCCCTAATCAATCTGCACTAGACAGACTTAATGACTATTATAACTCAGTCCTTCATTCAGCACTAGATAAAACAGCTCCTTTAAAACATTAGGAGGTTTCCTTTAAGCGTTCAGCTCCATGATACAATTCAGAGTTATGGTCTATGAAAGCAGCTGGCTGATGCCTTGAAAGAATGTCACGTTAAGACTGGCCTCACCGTGCACGTCCAGGCTTTCTCTGATCATCAAAGACTCACAGAGATGCACTAACTGCAGCCAAGAAAATGCATTATGACAGAATAATAGAAAGTGACCATGATAACCTGTGGGGTTTGTTCTCTGCAGTTAACAAACTATTTCAACCTATGTCTGGCCCAATTACCTCTTCTACTGAAGTCTGAAAAATTCCTCCCCTTTGTCTATAATAAAATTAAAAATCTAAATAATTCAACTAACATTAATCCAGCATCCATTTACAGTATTTCCCACTCTATCCAGTTCCTTTTTGAAAATCTCACCAGTCACATCTGCATTTGTTAATGTCCTGCTTTGTAAAATGAGGCTGGCTACTTGTGTACTGGACCTCATCCTCACCACACTTATTAAATATTGCCTTCATGCCTTAATCCTGCCTGTTACAACAATAATAAATACATCCCTTGACACCAGCTTTCTGCCAGCCACTTTTAAAATCACTTCTGTAACCCCAGTGTTAAAAAAGTCTGGTCTTGATGCTCACAGTCTTAACCGTATTTGGCCTTTTTCTCACTTACCTTCTCTGTCTAAAGTTCTTGAGTGTGTTGTAACCTCCCAACTCACCAATTACTTAACTTCTAATAAATAGATGGAACCCTTTCAGTCTGATTCCAGAGAGCAGCACAGCTGTGTAATACCTCTGCTTTCAGTAACTAATGGTTTGCTTATGACAGCTGACTCTGGATAAACCAGCATGTTAATTCTGTTAGACCTCAGTGAAGCATTTGACACTGTCAGACATGACATTCAACTATCCAGAATGGAGAACATTCTGATTAATAATAATAATAATAATAATAATAATACACTGGGTATCTCTGGCACTGCCCTCCAGTGGTTCAAGTCCTATCTGACTGACAGGCAAGAGTCTGTTAGTCTTGGCAACAGCAGGTCCAGCTCAGCCCCAGTCACACAAGGAGTTCCTCAGGGCTCTGTCCTCAGCCCTCTTCTCTTCTGTATCTACATGCTTCCCCTTGTGATGTTATTCATAGCTTTGGACTGGGTTATCATTCTTATGTAGATGATACTCAGCTCTCTTTCAGTGTTAAAAGTGAAACTTCATCAGAACTTTCTCAGCTCACAACTTGTCTCTGTGAAATTAAAACCTGGATGGAGCAGAACTCTTTAAAATTAAATCGCAACAAAACTGAACTCCTACAAATTGGTACTAAAGCAAAACTTAACAAAATGAGCTCCTTTTCAGTGACTCTTGACGATGATCTCATCAGACCTTCTTCTAATGCAAAGAATTTTGGTGTCATTTTTAATTCCTCCCTTTGTTATTCCACCCACATAAACCACATTAAGAAACTTTCTTACTTCCGCCTCTGTAACATATCCAGGGTTTTCTCATTCCTCTTCTTTTCTAATGCTGTCTACGCTTTTTATTATAGCCTGCATCAATTATTGTAACTCTTTACTGGCAGGTGTTGTTTCTAATCTTATATCACAGCTCCAGTAGATTCAAAACTCTGCTGCAAGAATACTTACATGAACCAGTAACAGAGAGCACATCACACCCATCCTGCTTCTCCTCCACTGGCTCCCTGTGTCTTACAGAATTGAAAATAAAATTCTATTAATAACCATAAAGGTTACTTTCTCCATCACTCTGCTCCTTTTCACCCACTATGGTCCTCTGATTCTGGCAATCTTGTTGTGTCCCACACTAACCTACACTCTATGGGTGACAGGGCCTTCGGCTGCATAGCGTCCAGACTTAGGAGTGACCTCCCTAAATTAATTAAATCAGTATAGTCAATTCATTGTTTAAAAAAACAACTTAAAACTCATTTGTTCAGAAAGGCTTTTAACTTCTGACTCTTCTTTCAGTTTACACCTCTGCCCAGAAGCTCAGGATAATTTGTGTGTGTGTTGTATCACAAATTATGTTACTTGTTCAAGCTTTTCTTTTAGTATTGAATTCAGTATATTATTCTAGTTTATAGTATTTTATTCTATTTAATGCTTTGCATATCCTGTATTTATCTGTTGTAGTGTTCTGTGCAGAAAATCCAATGTTACATATACCCTGCTGTTTGTTCTGTGAAGCACCTTGAGCACGGGAAAGGCACTATATAAATAAAATGTATTATTGTTATTATTGCAGAACTTGATCCTTAATGTCCAAGCTCTAATCCAGCACAAATAAAATACAACTAAATGAAATAAGTTAAATCATTTGCTTTTTCTTTTTTCCAGTTCACTGATCATCCCCTCCACTCTTCCCACTCACCTAGTGATGGAGCCTCATGACAACAAATGCTCTCAAATAGGCTTTTATTCAAATTGACTCTCCTTATTTTTGTAAAGTGCAGGCACAGAGAGCTGTGACAAGTTCTCAGGTGAAATGCAAACAGAATATTTTACAAATTACTAATTTCATATTGAGTACACATAAAGACACAGATTTGTTTAAACAGACAAATAAGTCAGGAACACAAACCTATTAAGAGTTTCATTACAAAATGAAATTTCTAATGATTTTTCTGGTTTTTGTAAGGTTATTGCAAGAAATGTAAAAAAAATCTTAAAACACTAAATCTTAATAAAAAATTAACTATTACTAATTTGAGAAATAAGGATTAATGGGTAGAGTATTAATTATATAAAATTTTAGCCAAGCAAGTTATTTTCTCAACAATTCCCTTGAACTGTAAATTAACAAAAATAATTTTTTTTTCTAAAGTTAAAGTACACATTGTGATCAAGTCATTTCATAGGCAATGTGTTCAAACTGCAATCATAGTTTGCTGTAATTAGTTAATTAGACAATTAGAACACTCTCATTTTTATTTGTAGGGTTATTTATTGTTCCTATCCTGAAAGCCTGTTTATATTTTCATGTAATTATTTATGGTGAGTTTTGTGCAGTGTTTAATTATACTATTTAAGAAAGAGAAAGGACAAGTACAAAGGGTTGTGCAAGCAATGCCTATATATTGTTGAAAATAACAAGAAAAATAGACTCTCAGAAAAAGCCACAAAGCAATGTCTTTCCAGACGTGAGTTCAAAGCTGAACTGAAGATGCCCAGAATGAGAGAACATCTCGACCAGATCATTGGTGAATCACAGTCAGGATTTATGAAGGGGTGACATATTTGTAATAATATTCGTTTTATTTTGAATTTGATAGCTAATAATGATTTTGTTCAAGATGACAGCTTGATATTATTTTTAGATTTTTATATTCCATTTGAGATGATTGAACACATGTTTATTTTTAAGGTATTGCAGTTTTTTTGGTTTTGGACCATTCTTTCAGAGGGCTGCTTAGACTTGAAACATCAATAATGGAGCATCACCAAGATTTGATATTAAAAGAGGCATTAGGCAAGGCTGTCCTCTTTTCACACTTTTATTTTTCTTGGTAATGCAGCACTTGGGTGGCAATTTGAGGCGGCCCATCTGGGTCGAACCTCTTGTCTCTCCGGCATGATGATCATCTTTCTCTGCTGTCGGAGGAGCTTTGTAAACTCCACATATCAGGGGCAGTACTCTCTGAGGTGAGCAGACCTGGAACTGGCCAGATCTTTGTAGGTGTAGGTGGGTACACTTTTTATTGGTCTGTTCGCTCTGATGGCTGTCATACTCAGGGATTAGCTGTTGCTATTACGACTTGGCTCCTCCCGATGGTGTCCAATGTCACTCCTTTCAATGAGCGTATTATGAGACTCAGATTATGGCACTATCTGGGTGTATGCGTCAAGCATGATGAGTGATATCTCGGTGAAGGAGACATTCTATTTGCAGCTTCACTTGGTGGTTGATGGGTGCCCACAAGGTGACACTCCTCTGGTCATGGGTGACTTCAATGCGACAACTGGCAGTGACAGGACTGGCTATGAGGATTGTGTTGGTCCCCATTCGTCTGGAAACCATGTGAAAGTAGCTCCATGTGCTTTGACTTTGCAAAAGGTCAGGAGCTGCAGATCGTTGGATCCTGGTTCCAGTATCCTGAGCCGCATCTTTAGACTTGATGCTCCAATACTGGTGATGCGGTGAAGGAGATCGATCGCATCCTTGTGGGCAAACACTGGAGATTCCTTCAGAACTATAGGGTCTACAGAAGTGCCCAGTTTGTAAATTCTGACCGCAAAACTTCTACTCTGAAGATCCAGCTTAGGTCCATTAGGCTTCAACCAACTAGCAGAATGAGGCTGGACCTGGCCAGAGTTCAAGATCAGGCTGTTTCTGATGAGTTTGCATACAGTTTATGTGAGGAACATGCAGACTTGAGTGTGACTGCCAATTCTAATGTGATGTGGGAGACCTTCTATGGGAAAGCCCTGAAGGGTTGTGTTGGTGTTGCTGGTGTTCCCAGAAGGAGGTATTTCATCTCACAGGGCATCCAGAATATCATCAAGAGGAGTCGCAATGCACGGCTTGATGGCATCTCTGATCTGTACCTGGAACTGAGAAGGATGGCTGCGAGGGCTCTGAGGGCAGATAAGGAGGCATTTGTTACAGCAATCGGTCAGCAAATGACACACACCATCTATGGTCTAGTGACCCACATCCTGCTTACAGAGGAATCAAAGCATTATGCACATTCATATCTGATTCTTGGAGAGTCTCATTCAGGGAAAGTGATGAATCAGTCCTTACAGATGACAGTGAAGTTGTAACCTGCTGGGCTGGCTATTTTGAGCAACTGTTTAAAAGCTGATCCTCCGGCTAGGATGTTAGACATCTCTGGGTCCACAGTTCTTGAGGCTGATGCTCCAATTAGTTGTGAACCACCCAATCTCATTGAGATTGCACAGGTGGTGAACCAGTTGAGGGTAGGGAAGGCTGCAGGGATCTGTGGTATCCGGGGTGAACTTCTCCAGGCTGGTAGTAAGGCAGTCGTCCTTGCATTGCAAACAATCTTTGCTTCCTTTTGGAAGACTGGCGTCATCCTAACTGACTGAAAAACAGGACTTGTCATCCCTATCTGCAAAGGGAAAGGTGATCACCTTGATTGTAGCAACTACAGGGGGATTACATTGTTCTCAGTGCCAAGTAAGGTCCTTGCTAGTGTTGTCCTAAATAGGATCCGTGATCACTTGCTCACCTACCAGCGGCCGGAGCAGTCTGATTTTACACCTAAGAAGTCTACCATCGACTGCATCCTGGCACTCATGGAGTGTAAAAGCGAATATTGGCAGAGTTTCTTTGCAGCCTTTGTCGATTTTCATAAAGTGTTCAACTTAGTTGATCAAGCTGCCTTGTGGGACATCCTGAGACTTCATGGAATACCTCCAGAGTAGCCGGATATCTTGCCTGGTCTCTACACTGGTACTGTGAATGCTGTGGATAATGGAGGTAGAACCTCTGCATTTTTCCCAGTTGATTCTGGGGTTCATCAGGGGTGTGTTCTTGCTCTTACTCTGTTCAGTCCTTGCATGGACTGGATGTTGGGCAAGGACGTGTGGCCCGGCAGCTGTGGGGCATCTGTTGGTGAAGAAAGATTCAGTGATCTTGACTTTGCTGACGATGCTGTGATCTTTGCAGAGTCAATGGAGGCTCTGATCGAGGCTCTTGAGAGACTGAGTGAGGAGTCTGAGGTCTGAGTATTTGGGCTGTGAGTGTCCTGGATAAAAACCAAGATCCAGGTCTTTAATGACTTCTTAGGCACAACCATCTATGGAGAGGTAAATCTTGTCAAGAGGTTTACTTACCTCTGCAGTGACGTTTATGTCTCTGGTGACTCTTCCTATGAAGTCAGTAGATGGGCTGGGAGAGCATATGGGGTCATGAGGTTGCTGGAAAGGGGTGTGTGGCGCTCCCAATATCTGTGTAAAAGGATGAAGGTCCAAGACTTTAGAGTCCTGGTGTTTCCTGTTTTGCTATATGGCTGTGAGACATGGACCATTCAAAATATTAAAAATAAGAAAGCTATTGATATGTTAAATTATGTTAAATTGATTAAGTAAATTAGTTAAATAACCCTGATTTTGTATTGCTTTATTTGTATTACTTGCTTTATATGTTTTACATGTTTAAACTATATTTTTTTATTATTGTTAATTATTTGTTCATTTTATATGTAATGATTATAAATAAAGCAATAAAAAAAATACCGCCTAAGATGCACTTCTTGGCAGGAAGGGGTGGGTCCAGGAGGCCATTCACCAGAAGTGACATCACAGATGGTAGGGCTGTCAATCTTTGGTCTGCAAAGGAAGAAAAAGTGATGGCATTAGTACACAGAGTCACACCTGGATAGGCAGGTCATTACTGAGCCCTTAGGTTGTTTCCCATACACAAGTGTGTGACAACTGTTATATTCTCCAACTACCAGAACAGGTAAACATGCAGTTTTGTAATTATTCTGTTTATGCTGTAATTTTCAGCCTTCTAATTTAACAAAGCCAGAGATACTGTATATCATTAAATCACGATGAATCTCATTTCTCCTGCATTACATCTGATTTTAGAAGAGTTCACTTAACTAAAGCCTGATGTAAATTTCCATATTTGTTGCAGTTATCTGACTCATAAGTCTAATTGTTTCATTAGTGTCATTAGGCACCATTAATTAGGTCTGTGCATTTATCAGCCAACACACATGAAACACACAAATGCACACTGATTTAACAGCATATTAATGATTATGTGATGTCTGTCTTCTCTCAGTTATCTGCAGAAACCTACAGGATAACCCGTGACCCTGTAGTTAGGATATAGCGGGTTGGATAATAGATGGATGGATGACCTACAGGATATCTCACTCCTTTACAATATGACTAAGGAAGGATCAGTTGTGAAAAGGCATTCACATATAAATCAAATTATATATACAAAAGAAAATATCAATATGAAACTGATCTAATAATTTAGCTAATACTTTAAATGAAAGTAAACTGTAAATCAATATTTCCATAGTTTGAGAAGTGGCAGTTCAAGACACTCCCTCAGTGTTACATGTGACAGGCCCATCTTACCAGCATCATAGGGCCCTGGGCAAAGTAGGGCGCTGGGGACCCTGTTTTGATAGCAAAACAGAAACATGCATAGGCATCAGAAACATCGTGGGCCCCTATGCTTCTGGGGCCCCAGGCCAGTGTCCATTGTACCCATACAGTAAGACGGCCCTGTCATGGTGATCCAGTGGTATGGTCTTAACTACACAGCCTCTTCTCCGTTTTTACATGTATATTTATGAAATATTTCAAACCATACACTAGTAATCTTCAAGGCACATGTTTTTTTTTAAAAAAGTATGAATAACTATTTTGTTTTTGAAGAAATGTAAACCTACTTGCTTCTCACAGCTCTGTCATATCATATCTAGCTAGAAAGCATAGAAACTGGATACCTGGATAACTTAAATGTAATTTGTCTGGAGGCTTTTGGATTTTATTTTAGTTGCACTTGACACTCACAGACAAGTCTTAATCAAGGCAAATCCTGGCTCCAGGTGCAACACAGTTGGTATTCTCTTAGCGGGTTAAGCTAAAAGCTATAAAGTGAAGATCACACGTTCAAAAAGCCGTGCTCTTCTTGTTTGGAGCTCTATGGGAAATTAACCAAAGAAGCTTTTCATGTCAGAAATGCCCAGCATGTGACAGAATCTTTTTTCTTCTTTTTCAGGTTTTCCCTATTGTACAAAGGGAATTAAAGAATAACATAACTTCAAATAAATTTAAATCTCTAAATCCTGTCATAGTGAAATAGCAAATCGTCTGAGCTTGAGATCTGAGCAGTAAATCTAAATGTGTGTCATGACTACACAGAAGAGGATTCTTCAATTTCAATACCGTAAGATTATCATTCATTTTATTACAATAAAGTAGTCTTTATTTAATAATGGGCTACAGGGTAACTAATTACTTAATTATGTGGTGAAGAATATACATATGTGATGTGCTTTTATCGTTTCTTACTAGAAATGAGTAACATCACTGTGATTGAATCATAATGTGGTTAATTGTATAGCCACCCTTTTTATTACAGCTTAGGCAACATTTGTATTGCTGCATTGAATTTTAATATTTTCAAATAAATACATGGAAGAAAAAATATATTTGCATTTTGTAGCAAATGACCTACAAAGAAACTTAATAATTAAATCACAAAATAATTGTATGGTTTTTATTTTAACTGAACTGGATTTGGGTTGTTTTGCTCATTCTCCCCATCTATATGCATTTGATTCCAGATATTCTTACCATATGCAAATTAGGTTGACTGGTGACTCCAAAAATCTTCCCTGTGTGGGTGTGAGTCTGAAAGTGAGTCGGCCCTGTGATGGACTGACACCTTGGCCAGGGATGTTTCCTGCTTTGTGCCCAGTGCTCTTGGAATAGGCTCCCAATGTTTTGGTATTTCTTGTTTCAGCTTGTATCCAGATACTAAATTTACGTTGTTGAAAAATAATCTTATATGAGTGATTCTCAGCATCCTACACCCTAAGAATTGTGTAAAAGATTTATTTGGTGTACACACAAAAAAGTAAGTTTTCAACTGCAACATTTACTGTATATAGCACATTGTCATACAAATAATGTAGCTGAAAGTGCCTTCTTTGCAAGATGTTGAGAAAGTTACAAGAAAAAAAAACTAAATAAGATTAGACAAAAATGTTAATGAACAAGTAACAGACAAAATCAAATAAACCTATGGCAGTGGTGTCAAACTCCGGTCCAGGAGGGCCGCAGTGGTTGTACGTTTTCATTCTAACCAACTTCCTATTTAGTGGCCAGTTTTTGCTTCTAATTAACTTCTTTTGCCTTAATTTTAACTTGGCTTAGGCCCCTTAGGTGTTTTTTTTTTTCTTAATTAGCAGCCAAACAATAATGAGACACAAAACAAGCCCCCACATGACCAGCTCACCTGTGCCCATCACAAAATATGTGAAAATAAAGAAAGGTGGAGGTCTCAGTAAGGTTGATCTCCGAGGTCACCAAAACATTTTGCCAGTGAAAAAACAGAAAATCAACAGTTTTGGAAATGTCTGTTCCTCAAGGCTCTGGATGTTGTAGGACTGTCTTGGTTGACACACCTCTGCAACATCGCATGGGCATCAGGGACAGTGCTTCTGGATTGGCAGACCGGGGTGTTTGTCCACCTCTTTAAGAAAGGGACCGGAGGGTGTGTTCCAACTACAGAGGGATCACACTCCTCAGCCTCCCAGGAAAAGTCTATTTGGGGGTCCTGGAGAGGAAGGTCCATCAGATAGTCGAACCTTGGATTCAGGAAGAACAGTGTGGCTTTCATCCTGGTCGCAGAACAGTGGACCAGCTCTTCACCCTTAGCAGGGTCCTGCAGGGTGCATGGGAGTTTGCCCAACCAGTCTACATGTGTTTTGTGGACTTGGAAAAGGCATTCAACCGTCTTCCTCGGGGAATCCTGTGGGGGGTACTCCGAGAGTATGGGGTACCGGACCCCCTGATAAGAGCTGTTCGGTCCCTGTACAACCAGTGTCAGAGCTTGGTCCACATTGCCGGCAGTAAGTCAAACCCATTTCCAGTGAGAGTTGGACTCCACCAGGGATGCCTTTTTTCACCGATTCTGTTCATAACTTTTCTGGGCAGAATTTCTGAGAGCATCCTGGGCATTGAGGGGATCCGGTTTGGTGGACTCAGGATTGGGTCACTGCTTTTTGCAGATGATGTTGTCCTGTTTGCTTCATCAGGCTGTGATCTTCAACTCTCTCTGAATCGGTTCGCAGTGGAGTGTGAAGCGGCTGGGATGGGAATCAGCACCTCCAAATCCGAGACCATGGTCCTCAGAGTTGGGAGCGAGATCCTGCCCCAAGTGGAGGAGTTCAAGTATCTCA
Source organism: Polypterus bichir lapradei (assembly GCA_026402145.1). Classification (NCBI taxonomy): domain Eukaryota; kingdom Metazoa; phylum Chordata; class Cladistia; order Polypteriformes; family Polypteridae; genus Polypterus; species Polypterus bichir. Next base: position 8,702,818 of record JANRMT010062834.1, read on the forward strand.
GGGTCTTGTTCACGAGTGAGGGAAGAATGGAGCGTGAGATCGACAGACGGATCGGTGCAGCGTCCGCAGTGATGCGCACTCTGCATTGGTCTGTCGTGGTGAAAAATAAGCTGAGCCGTAAGGCAAAGCTCTCAATTTACCAGTTGATCTATTTTGCTACCCTCACCTATGCTCATGAGCTATGGGTAGTGACCGAAAGAATGAGATCGCGAATACAAGCAGCCGAAATGAGTTTCCTCTGCAGGGTGTCTGGGCTTTACTTTAAAGAGGTGAGAAGCTCAGCCATCCGGGAGGGGCTCAGAGTAGAGCTGCTGCTCCTCCGCATCAAGAGAAGTCAGATGAGGTGGCTCGGGCATCTGATCAGGATGTCTCCTGGATGCCTCCCTGGTGAGGTTTTCCGGGCACGTCTAACCAGGAGGAGGCCCCAGGAACTGTGTCTCTCAGCTGGCCTGGGAACACCTCGGGATTTCCCCAGAAGAGCTAGAAGAAGTGGCTGGGGAGAGGGAAGTCTGGGCCTCTCTGCTCAAGCTGCTGCTCCCGCGACCCGACCCCAGATAAGCGGAAGAGGATGGATGGATGGATGGGAAAATGCTGTTCTATTTTGCTTACAAAATTTACTTTTTTTGTTGTTCTGTATTTCGCCTTATACAATTTCTTGTAGTTTTCGCATACCCCTTAGGGTCAGAGTGCGGGGTCAGCCATTGTACAGCACCCCTGGAGCAATTGTAAGTTAATGGCCTTGCTCAAGGACCCAGTAGAGTGGGATCTCCATTGGCAGTAATGGGGATTTGAACTGGCAAACATCCGGACACTGGTGCAGAGCCTTAGCTTCACAGCCACCACTCTGCCCCTACTTAGTGAGGAACAACTGAAACTATCTCTAAGTCTTGTTCATTTATTAATTAGTGTAGTCATGTCTAGAGCGTAGTAGTGGCTATATGACTAAAGGATCTGGGCTGGTAACTCGAAAGTTGCTGATTCAAATCCTGCCAGTGACAGTGACCCCATTGGGCCCTACAACAAGGCCCTTAACCTGCAATTGAGAGTAAGTTGGGGTATGCAAAAAAATGACAGATTCCTTATACAAGAAATTGTATATTGTGAATAAAGAATTACCAATCACTAAAATGTAATGACATGTTTTTGTAATTATAATTGTAAAAATGTTTCATTGTAATGAAACCCTTAAGTTAATGTAACAGAAGTAACTGAAATTAAAAGACCACAAAGTTCCACACAAGTTTAGACTATCTGGTGATAAACTGACCATTTTTTCTTACACTATATTGTTAGTCTGTTGACTACTTGTCCTCATTTGGAAGAATCCTAATGCCGTCTTTTCATATGCTTTATATTGTCTAAAAAATAAAAAAGCTAAACTTTCATTGTGTGGACCTGTACAGAGCCTCTTTAGAATTTGGCAAGATTTTGTTAAAGTTATTTGAAATGAACTTTGCTGAGCTCCTGCTTCTCTAAACTCCAATTTAGTTAATGAGAAACCATATAACTCAGTGTACCCCCTTGTCCCTTTTGATCCTTTATTTTATTAAAAGTTGCTCCCTTCTGGGTGATGGTGGTGGTTTTAATGTGGTTTATGATTACATATTTTCATTGTTTTAGTGATAGTGATTATAATTTTGTTTTACTGAAACTTATGCTAGAATGTCATATTATTTAACATCTTCTGTATTGCAATTATCTGGAACAAATAAAGATTCATATATTTATTTAAAAAGATAATTAAATTACACCTAATATTTATTATCTTACAAAGTTTTAACCTGTGAAGAATTTTGATACCTCTGAGTATAACTGGAATATTAATTAAATACCTAAAGATCTGGATATTACATAGAATGTACTGCTACTAGTGTAACCACTAGGGGGTGCCACTGAGCCCCAAACTACAGACACAGTAATACAGCAAACATTTTTAGAATAAAATAAAGGATTTTTATTTTTCACAAGCACCTCTTCACAATCCTCTAATAATCAGCCACAGTATCAATACAAATAAATTCACCAATTCTTCCTCCTCTCTAGCTTCAGCTGAGTGTTGCCAGCTTCATCCTGACTCAGACTTAAAGATATGAGGCAGCAGGCTCTCTTTAATGCCAGCTCTGGGTGCATATCTTGTGCCATGGCATATTTTCTGGGAAACACTTCCATGCCATAAGAAAAGTAGATAGGTCCTCCCTCAACAGCATTCTCTATTGGCACATAAGGACCCTAACAGGGCTGCATTTTTGTCCCACATATCCCAAGCACCCCTACAGGCATCCCAACTCAGTTGCCATGTGAGGACCACTGCCACTTGGCATACAGAGAATGGAACTGCTCCCCATTCTTGGCTATTGCTGGTCCATTCATTAATTCATACCAGCCAGGTACAAAGCTATTTTCTTGTCCAGCTGGCCAGTTCATCTGTTTTTCTTCTCCGGCATTCCATCCGGGAAATGGATGCTCTTCCTTTCCAGTTAGGATGCCCATTCTCCTCTTACATTAGTTATACATGCTAAAAGCAATTAAATAATGGGGACAATGTTTCTCAAATACTTTGTGGAAATGTTTGTAAGGACCAACTACATTACATTCATATATAATGTAATAAGAGATTTAAAATGTAGTGTTTTATACAAATTTGTCAGAGAGAACACACTATAAAAGCAAAGTAGCCACTAATAAATCGTGCATCATGTACCAAATACAGTGTACATTTTTTTGTATTTTTTGAGAGCTAACATTGTGAAGTTATAAGCTTAGTTCTCAGAATGAAGCAAACATGTCCTCAATAGACCGCAAGACCCTTTCTCTAAGCGTACCTGTCAGGCCCACATTCGCTCAGATGCAGACATAAGCTAACGTCTATTTATATTAAGCGTTGCCAAATTAAATGTCAGGTGTATTGTCCCCAAAATGAAAAACATAAAAACAAGCTGAATAAGCTACCTAATGATTGTCCTCATATTACATCTCGGATAAAGATTTAGAGAAAAACAGAAAGACTTACAAGCAGGCTCTCAGGTGATCCCAGAAATTCCCAAGCAGTCCCAGAATCTTGTTGACCAGACCCCACAACTGTAAAATCTTAAGTTCATCCAGATGCTATCATAGTAGGCTTTGACCCTTGTTGGTTACACAAGTTTGGTAATGGATGTATGGATAACATTATTTGTAAAGAATATCTGAAACACTTTTTGGCCTTAAGTGGTTTTTCAGGTCGTAAAGCAATCCCTGCTTTCATATTTCAGTGGAAATAGGGGATTGTGATTGGCTGTCGTGCAAATATATATTGTAGATTTGTTTCAACAAATGATTTATAATAATTCTTTTTATTTATATAGCGCTTTTCTCACTACTCAAAGCATTCAGCAATTGCAGGTTAAGGGCCTTGCTCAAGGGCCCAACAGAGCAGAATCCCTTTTGGCATTTTTGGGATTCAAACCAGGAACCTTCCGATTGCCAGTGCAGATCCCCAGCCTCAGAGCCACCATTCCGCCTCTGATTTAAAAGGTAGCACCTTACCCCTGACCCCACCATTTTAAGCATTACCATGGGGCAGTAGTTTTAAATCATCTTTTAATCCTTTGTAGCCTTCGTTACCGATTACTTGCTATGGGTGTTTCATTGTCTACCTGTACAAGCAGGATAGTCAACAAAATCAGTTAAGTATGTAGCAAATGAAGTCTGACACAAAAAAATGGATGTAGAAATATAAAAATGTTCACAATATAGGGTTTTGGCTGTATAAACCCTTATCTAAATTATTATTTTATTATTATCTAAATTATTACTTGCCTTCTCTAAAGAGTTTGACCTTTTTAATGGTTTAGTGATTGTTGCTTAGCATGAAAGAAGCAATGAATGTTAATGAAGATTTCCAAAAGAATAGTCTTAAAGCAGACACAGGAATGAAACTTATCAGTCAATTTAAACCTTTTAGAAAACCAAAACATTTACCAAAAACCAAAGCTGCATCCTTCATAGTCTTTACAAAAATAAAAACGCTTTCCTTATAGCCTTGAAATATTTTTCAAAAAGAGTTCTTTTAGCCCTAAATTATGTGCATTTTTTTTTTATTTTAAGGTAATTCAGAAATTCAGCTCTGGATCTGTAGACACAGCCATTATGTATTGTGAAGACATGCTGACATCTCACCTCCCATAAATGTTGACACATTTGGCTAGTATCAGGCAGCACTGCCATCAACAAACAGCAGCCCTGTCAAGAAGTAAAGATAAAAATGTAAAAATAATAAAAAGATAATAATAAAGAGCAAAAGAAACAGTACACAAATGTGAAGTACTGTAAATCAAGACTTAATAAACACAAATATATATATAGGTTTATAGACACCGGAAGTGACATCAGTTGTGTCATAGCCATCAATTATCTTGTCTGCAGAGGGAAGAAGAGGAAAGGCGTTAGGACACAGTGCAAACCCCGGAGTGGCAGGGAATTACGATCACCCTTAAGCAGTTCCCTATGAACTCATATACCATATGCTTTGGATCTTGGGCAGATCCTTTTTGACTTCGCACTTTGGTCTTGCCATCACTCTGATACAATTTCATCTTTATCTCGTCTGTTCACAAGATTTTTTCCAGAATTCTGCAGGCTTTTTTAAGTACTTTTCTTTAAACTGTAATCTGGCCATCCTGTTTTTGTGGCTAACTAGTGGTTTGCATCTTAAAGTGCGGCTGCTTCATTTCTGTTAATGAAGTCTTCTGCGGATAGTCGTCTCTTATCCATCCACATCTGCATCCTGAAGGTAGATTCTGGTCTGTCTGACAGGTGTTTGGAGCATTTTCTTTACCATAGTGAGGATTCTTTTGCCATCAACATTAGAGGTCTTCCTTGGCTTACCAGCCCCTTTGTAATTACTGAGCTCACCAGTGTATTCTTTCTTCTTAATGATATTCTAGACCAGGGGTCAGCAACCTATGGCATGCGTGCCAAGAGTGGCACACAGAACGATTTTCAATGGCACTCTGGATGAATTGACATATAGTAAAAAATATATATTTTAATTACAGTGCACGCATTTATGCCCTCACCTATGTTTTGCGTATGCAACTCACATATAAATGAAAACCATATGTTTAGTGCAGCCGTGAAACGTTAAAACCAACCTCATGTTATTATATTTTAACTGTCTTTCCTCTCTTTCAGGCCATACCTCTTCGGAGTAACAGCGAGCAGAAGCACAGAGCAGCGGCATCTCCCACAGGCACGTAGCCCTTCGCAAACTCCCGAGTAAGTTCAACTGAAGTAAAGCCGGCAGCTGACCAGGAGAGGTAACCGGCAGTGAGAAATCAAAGTCGATCACTCAGCGGGTGGTGGAAACTTAAAGCCCGACGGTCTCTTAGTGATTCAGCTGAACGCGGAAAGCGCCGAAGCACCGAAGTTACTACAAAAATGGAGAAGATGATATCAACACTAAACACTAAAGCACTATCTGCTTTCTGCCTGTTTAGGGCACGTTTATATGTTGTGTGTCCTGCAGCATGTACAGTTCAGGTTTTCCAGCTGACAGTGTAGAAAGCTTCACCTGCCAAAAGTGTTTAGTTAATTTAGAGTTGTTTGGGAAAATACGTGAATTGGAGGACCGCGTTTGGAACCTGATAGCAAATAGGCAAACCGAAAATTGGATCAACTCGGTTTGTTTAGACAATTCGGCTACTTCTGATTCGGTTTCAGTCTCTCCAGGTCCCACTGTAGTCAGTGCACGACCAAAGTCAGCAGCACCAATTCAGCCCAGGGCGAGTGGGTAACAGTAAGATGGGGGTCTAAAAAGCCAAAATTTAGTCCCTCGGCACCCAGGTCACCAATTCGGACCCAGAACAGATTCTCAGTACTCTGCAGCGCGCCTGTGGAAACTGAGAATAAGAAAGTGCTCATAAGTGGCGATTCCATAGTGCAGAATGTTAGAATTCCATCCATCCATCCATTTTCCAACCCGCTGAATCCGAACACAGGGTCACGGGGGTCTGCTGAAGCCAATCCCAGCCAACACAGGGCAAAAAGCAGGAACCAATCCCGGGCAGGGTGCCAACCCACCGCAGGACACACACAAACACATCCACACACCAAGCACACACTAGGGCCAATTTAGAATGTTAGAATTCCAAACTATGTTAAACCAGCAGTTAATGTTAAATGCCTCACAGGGGGCAAGATTTCTGACATAGAGGCTGCATTGGACCGTGTCGCCGATGATGAAGTATCTACGTAATGATATTTACTTACAGCAATATGAGGTATTAAAGAGGAACTTCATCTCTCTAAGCACCAAAGCTAAAAGATAATGTCAGAATTTAGTTGTATCTGGCTCCTTACCAAGATTATACAGCATAGAGGGGATGTGATTTTTAGCAGATTGCATTCCCTTCACTGCTGGCTAGAACCTGGTGTGCAAATAAAGGCATAGTGTTTGTGAACAATTGGGATGATTTTTGGGAAAGGCCTAGATATTTCAAAAGAGATGGTCTTCATCCTAACTGTAGGGGATCTTATGTATTACCCCAAAATTGGCGGCAAAACTGTCTGGTTGACTGATTAGAGCACCACTAAGGCCGCAGTCATGTGATCTTAAATCACAGGCTGTTGTTTATCCCACCTGTTACTATCCTGAAGCTGTTACCCATAATCCCTGTTGTGGGGCATCCAGTAAATTTAGTCTTGATGCAAACCTTAAATTACTTGATAACCAGAAAATAAGGTGTATAATTAGACCAAGGGATAAAACCAGACCCTCTACCAGGGGCGTCTATAATAGAAATTTACTTCAAATTAAAACAAAAAATATATCACCAGTTCAGAAAGAAGTATGCAGTTTTAAATGCTGCTTATTGAACATTCGCTCTCTTGGCAGTAAGGCTGTTTTGGTAAATGATATTATATTAAGTACAAAATCTGATCTGTGTCTTCTCACTGAAACCTGGCTTAGTAAATGTGACACTGTTCCCCTAGCTGAGGCATCGCCAGATGGATACTCGTTCCTTCATAACTCTAAAGATTCTGGTCGAAGAGGCGGCCTTGGAATAATTCATTGTAACAAAATGCAAATCGCGTCTAAAAATTTAGGCGACTTTACATCCTTTGAAGCATTCATTTTAAATAAAACAGATTCCAACACAATTATAGTGCTAGTCTAAAGACCACCAGGGCTATATTCATTGTTCATGACTGAATTTAGCAGCCTTTTATCTGATTTGCCTATAAATTATGATTACGTAGTACTGATGGGGGATTTTAATGTACAAATTGATGTGGAAACTGACACTTTTAGCAAATGTTTTACTTTGTTAAATTCAGTAGGATTTTGTCAGAATGTCAAAGGTCCAACTCATAATCATAACCACACATTAGATTTAATTATAACTTACAAAGTTGAAATTCAAAATTTTAATATTACTCCATTAAATGAAGTTATTTCCAATCACTACTTAATTACATTTGATTTAGTCCTGCCCTTGCCAACGCACTCACAGATTAAAACAAAGACAGTGCGACATGTAGATTGCAATTCTGCTTCAAAATTTATAGATACTTTGAGTAAGTCGAGTGTAATTGTGGAATACCATTTAGATCAGTTAACATCAAATGTAAACGTGGAAAACAATTTAGATCAGCTAACATCACATTATAATGTGACCTTGAGAGATGCTCTGGACACAGTGGCTCCTCTTAAAACAAAAGTGATCAAAGCACATAGAAACTCTTCCTGGTTTAATCAAAAAACTTCAGCTTTTAAATTACAGTGTTGAAAACTGGAGTGCAGATGGAGAACAACAAAGCTACATGTCTTTCAAATTGCATAGACAGAGAGTGTTAAAAAATATTAAAAAGCTCTCTTTAAAGCTCGCTCAGAATACTATTCTACAATAATAGATAGCAATAATAAAAATCCTTGGGTACTGTTCAGAACAATCTATACTAATAAAAGGCAAAGCCCTCACTGACTCACTCACTCACTCACTCACTCACTCACTCACTCACTCATTCACTCACTCACTCACTCACTCACTCACTCACTCACTCACTCACTGACTCATCACTAATTCTCCAACTTCCCGTGTGGGTGGAAGGCTGAAATTTGGCAGGTTCATTCCTTACAGCTTCCTTACAAAAGTTGGGCAGGTTTCATTTCGAAATTCTACGCGTAATGGTCATAACTGGAAGCTGTTTTTCTCCATTTACTGTAATGGAGATGAGCTTGAACGCCGTGGGGGCGGAGTTTCATGTGACATCATCACGCCTCCCACGTAATCACGCAGTACATAGAAAACCAGGAAGACCTCCAAAAAGTGCTGAAGAAAACATGCATTATATAATTGAGAAGGCAGCGAAACAATAAGAAGCGAGCGAGTGACATATACAACCATATTCATGAGTTCTGCTACTTCGGAAACAAAGCACGATGTAAACCTACACTTTAAATTAAGTTCATAGACAGGCTGCCGCTGGCGTTTGTAATTTAGTGCCTGCCCATATAAGGCCGTCCGTCAGCGGCAATCCAATAGCAAACTGCCACTAAATATTCACGGGTGAAGGACTGTGCTTATGCAGAGGAAGATGAGATGGTCAGGGTGGTGTTTGGCACAAACTCAGCGAAACTGCGAGAGAAAGTTTTAAGTGCCAGGACTTCGGTAACATTAAATACAGCCATGGACATCGCACGAGATGGCACCAGCACAGCTGGGAACCTTCGATGCATGTACACCGAGCGGCTCACGTGAACTGACGCAGTGCACAGACAAAAAGCAACAGTTTCAAAGAGCGCTGAACAAAAACCGAATTACACAATTGAAAAGGCAGCAAAAAAATATGAAGCGTCTGATACATACAAGCATATTCATAAATGCAGCTACTGCGGAAACAAAGCACACGGTGGAAAAAGTCAATGTCCCGCTAAAGGAAGACAGTGTAAAAAAAAAAACCCGTGCATGCAGTGTGTCAGGTCTCAGATAAAGAAGAAGACGAGCTGTTTATTGATGCAGTAAGAAACTAATCGATGAATGAAACCTGTCATCTTTACAACGATTGACAAACACGGAATGTAACTTGAACACAACACATCCTACAAATACGAACCTAATTGAAAGAAATAATGATAATCAAATCCTTGATGACAGCAACACTCAGTAAAACTCACAAAACAATTACTGTATATTGACAGTCATGTTACGTTATTTTTAAAATGTTCCCTTTTCTTTTTCATAGCTTTTTTTAACACACTAATTCTCCGCTGCGATACGCGGGTATATATATATATGTATATATATGCCCCGATCTACATACTCGAATAATGGATACTTTATTCGCCATCAATGATTGTTTTGGTAAAGCCATACTCAGTGTATTCATTAGATGAACGGTAAAAAAGTAAGAGCGAGGGGAGG
>JANRMT010062834.1:8717221-8729643 GCA_026402145.1 Polypterus bichir lapradei
GATCATTTATTTTTCAACAGGACAATGACCCCAAACACACCTCCAGGCTGTGTAAGGGCTATTTGACCAAGAAGGAGAGTGATGGAGTGCATGCAGAGCTTTTAAAAGGTATTGTGGTGGGCCGTCACTGAAACATTTATCATCACAATGGATTCTAGCCATTCTAGCTTATGGTTATGACCTATAGAAAATGCACAAATAACAATTGTTTGAAAGGAACAATTTATTTACAAACAGCCCAACACTTCAATGCACTACTTTCAACTAAATGCAAGGATAACCTGCTCAACTGGTAGTGAGCTTCTAATGTAATAGTTTCCATAGTTTATCAGTTTACTCTTGCTTCAAGTGTCGTTGTAACAGTTATTCCTAAATTTTGAAATTGTTGTGACACAATCTGCGAAAAAATGATCAAGTTTAGACTAACATGTGGGAGAATTCATCAGAAGGAGGATGCCTAGCTGATAGTGTTCACTACACCAGTGTTCTTGTCAGGGATTTTTCCAGAACGTCTCAGGCAATAAACAAGTGGTATTGAATGAGATGTAGGGCTGTCTTACCAGCATCATAGGCCCCTATGCTCCTGGGGTCCCAGGCTGTGCCCATACATTAAGATGGCCCTGGACTAACATCAGCTAAGTTGGTTTGTATTTTCTATGGCATAAAGTGATGTTTCTGCTGAACCTACATTATTAAATTTTAGTGCTACAAGTTAGCCTCAGAGACAAGTCAAGAACTAACTTCCGGCAAAATAGGGCACATTTACACAAACTCCCATACTCTCATATTGGGCCAATTTGGAGTAGTCGGTTTTCCTAACCTGAATTGTTAGAGACATAGAAGGAAAAAAACCTTCACAGACTTGGAGCAGTATGAAGACTCCATTGGGGTTCTAACTCAGACACCCCTGATTACACCAATTTCCACAAGATAAGTAAATTGAATGAATCTTACCAATAAACCAAGACAGACTTTTGACACTACGAGCAGGCAGAAAACAAATTGAGTTAAAATGTGAGGGCCTGGACTAGCCATCAAAAACTGGAAAGAATCATCAGATCTTGTTATACTGCCTTTCTCTTATTTACTTACAAGGATCTAGGTTTACTATTATTTGAACAGACATGTAGATAGTGTTCATTGGAAAACAAAGAATTAATTGAATACTTTGTCTGAATTTATTACATAGCATGCAGTTACCAGATATCTTGGCTTATCCAGTCTGAAAAGCTGCAGAGACATTATAAAGATGACCAGGTTTATGTTAATAAATGTGGAATCTCCATCACTTAACTAAACAGCAAGCCATGGAATTAAATCTGACCAGTTATTGTCTGACTGTTGCTAAGGAATGGTAGTAATCAGCTTGTAAAAAAGTTCCACTAGTTTTTATTTAAAAAAAAATAGATGGCATCATCATCTCTCTACAGTTGGATAAGGCGTTCAGATGTCATCCTTGCCACCTGCCTGATGACGCGGGTGATCTCATTTCATTGAACATCCCATGATTGTGTTGGTTGCTAAGGTTTGCATTTCTAGCTGAACTCGGGCTCACTTACAATCAAAAATAAACTAAGCATTATAGATTTTTACACTCGCTTTTTTAAATTGCTTATATTCTGCTATTAAAAGGTTTGTTCTTCCGAATTTAAAGGACTGTTTCTCTGCTATATAAAAGGGACCTTAAGGAATGCACTGCTTGTGCTTGTTTTAAATACCGACACTAAGCACTGCCCCAAAAACCCATTGGTACATGCCAAGAGTGATTGTCTACATTAATAACCATCAAAAGGGCAACTTTGTGTGTTAACATACAGGTGATCTAACTCCTGGGAAAATCAAGAATTTCTCAGCTACTATGTACGAGTAGCGTCCCCCTTTACTCGGCCTTAATAAGATTAGTCTTGCCTTGCTCTCTGCTTTTATACCTCTGTCTACTTCCCATCTCTTTACTCTAATGCTAATGTGATTAGCCCTGTGCCTGTGGTCCGCACTGAGAGCTGCCGTCACAAAGATCTCTGCTTACTTGAGTGCACCTCTTTCCTGAATCAAACGTCTTGTGTTTGCAGTCACAGGGGGTATTGTAACCAGATATTTTTTTTTAAATATTAGGGGATCTCTATAACTGATTGTCCCCATCTACCTCTTAAAAAGGGCATAACAGAAAATCATTTTAAGATGCTTGCATTGTTGCAAGATCTGTAGGGGTTTGGTATATTTATGACATCACCAGCGATTGATGAACGTTCACTGTAAGAGTTACTAAGCTCCTCTGCATCACTAAACTTGTTGAATTATTATTTCTGGTCTGTTCCTGGTGAAAGTCTTAACAAATGGATTCACTTTTCTAAAGCATCATAATCAAATACTTACTAAGTTTAAAATCTTGCAACATAATAATACACAATAAAACAGTGGCTAATTCCCTCGATAATTAGACTGATACAACTACAAGAAATCAAAGGGGTCTACTGAACCTGACACACAAAAAATCACATTTTAATGTTATGATTTGTGGAAATATCTCACTGGAGAGGGAAAAATGGACTGTGTAACCATTTGAGGTAGATTATGAGCCCGTGTTTATGAACATAAACGATGTTGCTTTATCTTAGGCAGTTTTACTAAAAAAACACTTTCAATAAATGTGACTGAAATCTATTACCGTATTAATCTGTGTAGTTGTGTAGATGATGGTCTTGCTATATACTGTATCTCTTGAATGACCTGCTCTAAGCAATATTATTTATTTTCATTTATTTGTATTCTTATATCAAACATGTAAAATTAGAGGAAAAAATTTTTTTTTCAAGATAATCTCTGACATACAACATCTGAAACAAATTTTGTGATGTCATTTATGGAAATGAGGCAGTTTAGCATGTTGCTAATACAACTCAAAATGGTGCTCGGTTCTGGAGTGTAGGATTTATTTAAAAAAAAATTATAAAGAAACATTTTAAGTGTTGTCAGATTGCTTAATTATTCATTTGTACCATTTTGATATCCAGTAACCATGCAGGTTGTACATTTAAAACTCTGGCTGGAATGAGTTTGATTAAAGTCCCACTTCAACAATGCTGCTGCCAAGCACAGTGACATCTGAATGGTGTGGCCTCTCACTATATGATTTCAGTACAAGCTTGTAACAAAAACACGGCCCTGACCTTCTTCTCTTCAACTTGTCTCACACATGGCGTTGGCAGCTTTAGGAGGGACTGCTGCCATTTCTACTACAAATGTGCATCATGGCGGTGCTGTGGTTAGCACTGCTGTCTCAGGCCTTCAGGATACTGGTGTGAAATCTGGTCACGGTCTCTGTGGAGTTGGCACATTCTCAAAGTGACTGTGTGCTGTGTTTTTTTTTCATACTATTCCAGTTTTCTGCCAGCATCACAAATACATGTGTGTTACGTTTAATGAGTGAGAGTGAGTGTATGAGTGTGCCGAATGCTGCCAAGACAGGCCTTGGGATTTTGTGGCCTTGAACTGGAAAAAGTAGGTATGGAAAAATGAAGGATACTACTACTACTACTGCTACTGCTACTAATTTAATTTAATTTATTTATTTTTTTTTTATCAGTATGCTGCTGCTGGAGATTAATAAAGTATCTATCTATCTGCTACTACGGACATATTTGTTCACCAGAATGTTAAGATATTTTCACCTGCTCTTCCCTGCAGAACACATTATTCACAGTGCTACACCAGTCATGTTTAGGGAGCAAGAAAGCAGCAGCCATTGTACCTGTCAGGTGTTGCAGAGATCATTAATGAGCGCAAAAAATTTATATTATTAAATTACAGTTAGGACTTTAAATGTGTCTTTTAAGGACCATCACTTGGCTATATTGTACTTTCATGTTGCAGTTTTGGTCATTGTCTCCCTGAAAACTTTGTTTAAACAAATTTCCATAACACTTAATATGAAGGGTTTGTTAAGGAGTAGTTAAATGCCGTATAGCTCCAATAAACGCCGAGTCCCTTATTGTCGCCGGTCTCTAATAAGCGCCGGGCTTCAGAGGGGACGTGGCCAGATAGTAGCCGGTCTCTAACAGTAGCCTACATTTGCCTGCTAGTGTACTGTACATTGTAAGCGTCTGCATCTTTGCGTGTGTAATACATGTGCATGTCAGCACGTTGCATATATAAGAAATACGGATATACCGGTTTCTAAAACTGCTTCATTTTCGTGCCAGGTTGACCAAAATACGGACAAACCTGGAAGAAGAGGAAGACGATAGTGAACTGGACAACAACGAAGCCGTCACTGCGGATTCGGACAACGAATAGCAGCGAAAGGTACAGAAAGACATTGCCATTTATTTTAACAGTCTTATGCAGCATGTGAAATTCAAATAAAGTAGCTGTTTGTAATATTAGCCAATATTTTTGTGTACCTTCATGTACCGACACGCGCGAAAAAAATATTGCGTTCTGAAAGTTTTTTTTTAATAATGGCCGGTCTGTAATAGCAGCCAGTCTCTATTAACCGCCGGGAGCCAAGGCTAGTTTTGCAAATAAACGGCGGGGGCCACTATTGGAGCATATACGGTATTTATCATTAGATAACTGCAGGGTAAACTGCAGTATTCCCCATATTGCACAGTGGCATGATGTCACAGTAAGGAGACCAGGGTTTGTGTGCCAGGTTCTCCCTGTATGGAGTTTGGATCTTCTCCGCGTGTCTGCATGAGGTTCCTCCTGGTGCTCCAATTTCCACTCACTGTCCAAAGATATGTATGTGAGATGAAATGGCCCTAGTGTGTGTGTGTGTGTGTGTGTGTGTGAGTCTATGTGTTCACTGTGCAATGGACTGGCACCTTGTCCAGGGTTTGTTCCTGCCATGTGCCCTAAGCTAACTGAGATAGGCTCCAGCACCGATGACTCGACATGACGTGACAAATTGCAACATAATCAGGTCGTATTACTAGGGGCCTACTGTGTAAAGTTAAGTTCACTATTAGGTTTGAAAAAGCAGTTAAGAATACTTACTTATACTGTATAACTATATGCCTAATAGACTAATAATGCTTGGTTACGCTGTAGCTTGGTATGTAATGGCTGAGTAGATCTCAGTGTAAATACACAGAAGTAAAGAACATTTCAAATGAAGCATTATCCAAATGTAAGCGATGGTATACTTTGTCCTACAATTTTGAAAATCTTCCAGAGTTTATGATACCACCTTGAGCTAAGCTTATGTTTTGTGTAATGCTTTACATTCATAAATGATGGTAAAAATCGAAGCTTTGTAGATCTTTCCATGTTGCTGTTTGAGACCCAGCGTCATTTCATATACATTTCCACCTTTCATGACAGATTAGTTCGGGTGGGTTTCTGGTATGAGGCATCTTTGCTTAGAAAATGAACCTAATCACTCAGGTGGGTGTTGAATTTGGTTTAATTACTTTCCTTTTTCTTTCAACTTTCTCATATATATTTTATTTTTTCATTTCATTTTTGTTTTTCAAGTTTTACCTCTTTTGTGTTTGTGTACTCATTTGTTGCATAAGTTTGACTTGATTGTATGCAATGTTCTTTTCTTCAAATAAAAACAAAAAAGAATACAAACCTAATTGTGTATGAGAGGTCTTCAGTGCTGTTGAAATGTTCACTTTCTTTATCTGTGAATTTCATCTGCTTCACCCTTGTGTGGTTTTGAAAGCTTCTTTGTCTTTGAGATGCTTGAAATTCACTACCTGATCAAGAAACTATAGCAAATGTATAAGACAACTTAAAATTGTCAGCAGCATGTGAGCTTAAGGGCTTTAACAAAAATATTCAACCCAAAAGCAATATGTAGAGTATTTATCATCAAAGCAAAAAAGTTGAATAGTGTTTATTCATATTTTTAATAATTGAAAGGTTGTTCTTATACTAAAAAATACAAATGAACATTAAAGAAACAATGTTTCTGCTGACACACCTGATGAAAGATACACTACTGAAATACTATTTGTTTTATTTTTACTATGTTCATTATTCTGTTCCGTTGCTTAATGTATGAGAAATTAATTTTATTCTATAATACACAAGATTTCAGGACCTGGGATTATGGGAACAGTGTAAGGAGTCTACCAGGTAATGGGACTTCTCTTTTCTATTAAATTAAATGGAGTTCTGTACTTCTGTACATTCTTGTTTATCATGGTGCTGGGGTGTGACGTGTTGGTTGGACACACGTGTAGGAATTTCACTCTACTCTGCACACGTGATAATACCGCTAATACTATAAATCTTCTTTTCTTTATTTTCAAGATGGGAACAACGTTTTCCTTTTTGTCCTTTCGCAGCTGCATGTTGACACGACTAATCACTAGATTCATATTAAACAAGGTGTATAACTGAAAAAAAAAAATATTATTTTAGTAGTTTTATGACAACAATACCCTTTATATACCAGTTGTAAGACAGCACACAAAGGTCTGGGTTCAAATCTCAGCCAGGAGTATGATATGTATGGAGTTTTCTCAAAGAACTTGTTTTCTTCTTCTTACAGGGCTAATTCATGACTCTCTAGAGTGTGGAGGTGAGTGTTCAGCATGTCCGAGTCAAACTAGTGTGCAGTAAAATCAAGAGTGGTAGATGAACACCTAAAGTGTATGTACAGGTCCAGTCTTTCCATATTCACAATTGCTAGAATGACTTTGTTGCTGCCTACCTGCTAAGTGTGGGGTCTTGCCTTGAGTCCATGGCTGGCTCATCCAAATCAGACTCAGATGCTTGACCAAATTTAAGCATTGCTTTATGTTCAACCCATTTTTTATTTCACTAAATGTCTTCTATGTGGTGTAATGTCATTAAAATACTGTACATGATCATCTGAGCTCTCTAACTGAATTAGATGCAATAAAACTTAAAATGATATATTTCATTGTAAACAAGTTAACGTGTCTCATTTACTGACCTCATGACCAAGAAAAAAGAATGTTTCTGTATGCTTAAACAACAAGATGTTAAATGAAAAACAAGGTAGAAAATAACATGCAGGAACTTCATAAAACATAAACAGAAAAATATGCAAGTTGTGATGTGAGAAAGCACTTTCAACTCAAGTGGTAAACTTACAGTGGGAGAAATAACCATCACGAATTTGTAAAATTAAATTAGTCAATTCAGGTTTATTGTCATGTATGCATATTAGAAAGAAGCTCAATATTACATGTCTCTTCAGATAGAGGATAAAAATAAAATAGAAAGAAATAAATCCATCCATCCATTTTCCACCCCGCTGAATCCAAACACAGGGTCAGCTGGAGCCAATCCCAGCCAACACAGGGCACAAGGCAGGAACCAATCCTGGGCAGGGTACCAACCTACCGCAGGACTCACACAAACACGGGCCAATTTAGAATCTCCAACCCACCTAACCTGCATGTCTTTGGACGGTGGGAGGAAACCGAAGCAAACCCATGCAGACACAGGGAGAACATGCAAACTCCAAGCAGGGAGGACCCGGGAAGTGAACCCAGGTCTCCTAACTGTGGGGCAGCAGCGCTACCACTGCACCACCATGCCACCCAGAAAGAAATAAATACAATTTAAAAATCATCTTTATTAATTCAACAAATAATAAGCTAACATGCAGATGCCATGATTAAAGAAGTATACATTTACTGCTTTCATGTCAGTTGAAAAGGTCAATTGAGTGACAGACTGTTAATTAATTACTCTTGATTAACTGTCGTGCTACCATCTCACTTTAAAAGAAGAATCTTTTGCGGTTCAGTCTTGAGTGTTCATGTCGAGGGTAACACCATACCAAGAATAAATCATTTTAGCTGTAATGTCAGGGAAGTGACTGTTGCTTATCCGTCTGGAGGCCATTTCCAAACAATAATTCAACAGTGCATCGGCTTATGTATAAGCAGAGGACTTTTATGACAGCTGGTAATTTTCTTATGAATGAACTCTATAGAAAAATCATCCAAGGATCATATGAACAAAACAAAGAAAAACTAAAGATCTGAAGGCTTCTGTCATCATAGAAAATGTTATGATTCAAAATTAAAATGGCAGAAAAAGACTCAATAAGTATGGCTATTTTCATAAAAAAAATCCAACATACAGTACTCCTAATTTGGAAAATTAATAGGAATGACCAAAGTGGAGTTGGTTAATCTACTTAACCCCAAGAACATGATCTGTCAAGCATGAAGTGATGATTTTGGGTTGTATGGAGCCACCGGATCAGCACTCTTTGAAATCTTTGAGTTTACTATTAACTTCTTTGTAATGCAAGGACATTATAGGGGAAAATATAATGCCTTCTGTCTGAGGGTTAAAGCTTGACTGAAATTGTGTTATGCAAGAAGACAATGATCCTATGCACACCAGCATTTGGAGTGGCAAAGTCACAGAGTGGACCTCCACCCCATTGAAATGCTGCAGCAGGATCTTAGAGAGCTGTGCATAAATTAATTCACTCAAACACCAAAGAGCTGAAGCCATGTTGTCTGGAAAAGTGTGTGAAATGTTAAAGGCTGATGAACTCATACAGGAAATTATTGACTTCTGCCGATGCTTGCAGGGATAGGCTCCAGCTGTCCTGGATAAGTTGACTGAAAAGATGGATGGATGGTTTTGCTGCCAAAGGTGTTTTTTTTTTGCAAGGCAGTAAATAAAGGGATGTCAAGATTCAGCACATACTTCTGCCATCATTTTGTTTTTTCCCGGATGCCACTATTTTGTGCACCCAGTCACTATGATGCCATTTGATTGCCAGGCATTGCTATGCACATACCACGTGACCTGTGACTCATGGTGGATATGCTGTAAAAGGTGACAACACACATTATAACATGCCAGAAATTTTTGTAAAAATTAAAAAGATCTTGGGGATGAAACCTGTATTCTAGAGTAAATGAATTACAGTTTTATCTTCTGGTTTTAATTCATTTTGTTTAGACTGAACGTGTTTGCTAACACCTGCTTTTTTAGTGCATAGGCCCTTGCTATGCCACACAACTCCAAGTGCCCTTTTATTTTTGCCACATTTCCATATAAACCTTTTGCATATCAATCTAATTCCTAAATGTAACTTTTAACAATTTACTTCTGCTTGCTAACTTATTTTTTCTACTCTATTATGTGTTATTTGTCATTTATGTTTAGATTAAACAAGAGGTAAATCTAATCTATATAACTGAATGAGGATGTACTTACTTTTCAAGAACATGATACACATTAGTTTTGGTTACTTGTATTTTAAACAGAATCAGTACGCCTAAATGCAAATAATTAAATGTAAGACTCTGATCTGGTCTCTTGACCGTGTGTGGTCATGTGGGCACTTACAGTATGCAGTCATGTGGATTTTGGGTGCACTCTGAAATTTTGTCCATCCATTTTTTCATTATATGCCTGTTCTTCTTTTTCCCTTTACCATTTCTTGCAAGATTGTTTTGCAGAGGCTCTCAGATCTTGTGGTATGTGTCCATATCCTTTTTTAGCTTCCTGTTCTTTACTATTGTACAGTTGTCTGATTGTTGTCGAATGATGCAGTAGATCTAGTCATTGCTGACAAGGCCAAAGTATGAAATCACCAGAACTGATCTGTAAATGTAAGTGTACAATGGTAAAAAGCCTTGAAAATGGAGATGAGTAAAACAAAATTCCAGTCAATACCAATTAAATCAGCAGGCCACTGCCTGAGCATTTAAATAAATGCAACATTGGTCACACAAAAAGCTAAAAACTCTTCACATGATTTGTGAAAACCCATTTCTTTTATTTTTTTATCCAAATGCCAGGAGAAATGACCTGATGAAAATGGCAGCGACACCAAGTGTTTCCCCAGACTAACAAGGCATGAAAGAGAATGGAAAATCTCAATAACAGTCAATTTGGAAAAAGTGCCAAAATTATCAACAGCAACAAGAGTTGGTTTCCTAATGTAATGAGTCTTCTGTCTTGATTTAGCAATAGTAGTAGTAGTAATAGTAGTAGTATTAGCGATTTACATGCTGATGCCAATGAGGCTGCTCTAAACCTAGCAGGCCATCGATTGCAGAGTTTGGAACGCCAACAGCTGAAGCCTCTGCCCTCTAGAGTAATTTATTAATCTTTGATATTTTAAGAAGAGACAGCACCGTGCATGCTCTAGAGTAGAGGAAGGGGGCCAAAGCCATTTAAAACTATGGATATGTTATTCTGTCCAAAATTGCAACAAAACACAAGTTCAAAATGGATGACAGCTTTTCAGATGTGAGTCCCTCAATCAGATTGGTGAGTGAAGATAGAGCTGGCTGTTACATAGTCTCCAGACCAGAAGAGGAGGATTTAGGCAAGAGGCCGAAGTGGCCTCATGCATCCTCGACTTTTGGAGTTTCTGCTCTGTAGATGAAAAAGGGAAACAACAGTTATCCTTCTCCACCCAAAGTGGAATTACAATCATTACACCAAACCTGAGAATTATTACGTGTGTGTGACACGCACTAGGCAGGAACAATCTCAGGAGTATTTTTAATTTTTGTTTCCTTTGTTCATCAAAGACAGAGATGTCACATTCATATTTATACTGTATCTATCTATGATGAATTCCACCTACAAGCAACTGATGAGATGGGGAGTTTTCGGCCACATACTGGATTGGGGATTTGAATTGCCATCGGGATCAGTCAGTTATCAAATGTGTTCAAGAAGAAAATATCCAAGGTAAATTTGACTAGTCAGTAATTGCGGTTGTTCAGAATGTTTCTACGTTTTAGGACAGACAATTTTGTGAATTCACCAGTTCTTTTGAAATTTAAAAAAATTGTGTGTTGTATTAAAGACATCTCAATGAATATTAACCTCTCTTTATTGGCAAAATAAGTACACCAAACGTCAATGAAATTGGACCCCTGGGAACCGAGTGGTTTCACACAGACAAATTAACTGAGGAGACTTCGTGCCAGCAAAGCAGCGGGTCCAGATGGAATATCGCCACGACTGCTGAAGGCCTGTGCACAGGAACTGTGGAGTCCTCTACAGCGCATCTTCAACCTGAGCCTGGAACAGGGGAGAGTCCCAAGGCTTTGGAAAACATCTTGTATCACCCCAGTCCCAAAGGTATCACGTCCTAGTGAGCTGAATGACTTCCGGCCTGTTGTTCTGACGTCACATGTGATGAAGACCATGGAGCGGCTGCTGCTTCACCACCTGAGGCCACAGGTCCGCCATGCCCTCGACCCTCTGCAGTTCGCATACCAGGAGAAGGTGAGAGCGGAGGATACCATCATCTATATGCTACACCGATCCCTCTCCCACTTGGACAGAGGCACTGGTGCTGTAAGAATTATGTTTTTGGACTTCTCTAGCGCCTTCAACACCATCCAACCTCTGCTCCTTAGAGACAAGCTGACAGAGATGGGAGTAGATTCATACCTGGTGGCATGGATCGTGGACTATCTTACAGACAGACCTCAGTATGTGCGTCTTGGGAACTGCAGGTCTGACATTGTGGTCAGCAACACAGGAGCGTCGCAGGGGACTGTACTTTCTCCGGTTCTGTTCAGCCTATATACATTGGACTTCCAATACAACTTGGAGTAATGCCACGTGCAAAAGTTCGCTGACGACACTGCTATTGTGGGCTGCATCAGGAGTGGGCAGGAGGAGGAGTATAGTAAGCTAATCAAAGACTTTGTTAAATGGTGCGACTCAAACCACTTACACCTGAACACCAGCAAGACCAAGGAACTGGTGGTGGATTTTAGGAGGCCCAGGCCCCTCATGGATCCCATGATCATCAGAAGAGACTGTGTGCAAAGGGTACAGACCTATAAATACCTGGGAGTGCAGCTGGATGACAAATTGGACTGGACTGCCAATACTGATGCTCTGTGTAAGAAAGGTCAGAGCCGACTATACTTCCTTAGAAGTTTGGCATCCTTCAACATCTGCAATAAGATGCTGCAGATGTTCTACCAGACAGTTGTGGCGAGTGCCCTCTTCTATGCGGTGGTGTGCTGGGGAGGCAGCATAAAGAAGAAGGACGTCTCACGCCTGGACAAACTTGTTAGGAAGGCAGGCTCTATTGTAGGCATGGATCTGGACAGTTTGACATCTGTAGCAGAGCGACGGGCACTAAGCAAACTCCTGTCAATCATGGAGAATCCACTGCATCCACTGAACAGGATCATCTCCAGGAAGAGGAGCAGCTTCAGCGACAGACTGCTGTCACAGTCCTGCTCCACTGACAGACTGAGGAGATCATTCCTCCCCCACAGTATGCGACTCTTCAGTTCCACTCGGGGGAGTAAATGCTAACATTATTCAAAGTTATTGTCTGCTTTTACATGCATTTTTATAACTCTTAAATTTAATATTGTTTTTTGTATCAGTATACTGCTGCTGGATTATGTGAATTTCCCCTTGGGATTAATAAAGTATCTATCTATCTATCTATCTATCTATCTATCTATCTATCTATCTAT
>JANRMT010062834.1:8732633-8749754 GCA_026402145.1 Polypterus bichir lapradei
TATCTATCTATCTATCTATCTATCTATCTATCTATCTATCTATCTATCTATCTACACTTCTGACTTTGTACTTTTAGTGTTTGGCACATTTTACAGTACAAATATGAGATTTAATAATGTTCATTTTTCAAGCCAAAAAATGCTATCCTTTTGACTTTTTTTGAGAATAAATGTAACGCTAATGAAGTTAAAGAATCTTCAGTTAAAATCCATTACATTTATGAAAGTTATAATGAAATAATGCAACCAAAAAATTCAACAAAACCAAAAATGTCAAAAACACTAAAAGATCCAAACAAAAAGATATCATAAAGACCAGCAAAAGTCCAAAAAACAATGAGCAGGAAAGTTAAAGCCTCAGCATTTTCTCAGCAGCTGTAGTGTAAAGAATTCCAGTCCTCTTAGGCTCAACATACAAATAACAAGAAATGTAACAAAACATGTAACAAACTAAATTTACTCAAATGGAAGGAAAAAATAAAATGTACACAATTATTAATAAACCAAAAATACAAAAAAATGCATAAAGAAAAAACACAAAAATGACAACATCTTTCAGAAAAAAAAGCAAACTGAGAAAATAAAAAGTCATATTGGAAGCCCTGGAAAGCCATTACAGAGACAATACATGCAGATCTTATTTTGTACATTGAATTCTAAGTGATACACATCAGTTAATTATGAATTCATTGACAATAAATTACAGCCACCAAGAGGAGGAATTTGTTATGTTTAAGAAAATGGATTAGATAACTGACTAGAGGCAGAATGCGGTGACGTCAGGAAGCTGGTAGAATAAAAAATAAATATGCATTTGATCAAAAAGCAGGCAAAAAGAACAAAACAATGAAATAATTGAAAAATAAAACAAGATCACAAGAAGTAGAACATAAAAGTTTCAGTGACAAAGAAGCGACTAGAGATCATCATTCAATTTAATATACCAGAAGACATAACAAATGTCTTTAGGTGATGTCAAACATGGTGAGTGCCTTATGGGAACCAACTTGCGGGTGCATAAGAAGGAGAAAGAGTGCAACACAGTTACTAGCATAGTTTCTACTCCCCTTCCTAGACCAGATGACTCCGCCTGTTCCAGCTTGCTCAACATAAAAAAGCCCACAACAGGAAGTCAGCATCAGTCTTTGGACTCAGAACCTCTTGAGAGCATCGGCCCAGTGGAGACCACGGTTTTCTCAAAATGATTTTCATTTTAACTACTCCATTGTTTTTCTTTTTTATTTCTTTTCAATAGTGAGCTGATAGTAGGGATTTCAACATGTCAAGACACAAATACAGTATATATGGTCAAGGTCCCAGAAACAGTTATTTGAGAAGAAGTGCAGCCCACTACAAAGAGCTCATGAGCAGCCTAGACTTGAAGTGTGTGCCGCTCACTGCCAATGAAACCTACATATAGACCCGGGTGCAAGTAAACACAAAAAACTTAACCTACCCTCCAATAAGGCAGTACACACACAAAGTAACAGGAAAATGTAAATGTGATAATGCACTGATTTTGAAACTTAGTAGGCCACTAGTTACTTAAAAAACAAAGAGACAGGCTTATTTTATAACTTGAATCCTCAAAAAGATGTGTTTAGACCTCTAATGGGCTATCCAAGGCCTTGGTCAGCAGTTCCCAAACTTTTTTTTTAGCTATGGAAAGGGAAGTGCATGTATAACGTTTCTGCGGACTTTCAGGAGTGGCTTTAGAGTTTTTAGTTTGAGCAACGTCATCACCTTGGCATAATTCACTATCACTAGAACTGGAATCAACTGTATACTGCACTCCCTGGTAATTTGTGAATAACTGTAATTAACATAAAAATAAGTTTCCTCTTCGTGCGCTTCACGTTGTGACAGCCCATACACTGCATGTCCTGCTGCCTCAAAGGCGTCATGCAAGCGAACAGCGGTGGACGACAGATATCATGAATAATAGTAATGAGATTAAAGAAACAAATATTGGTGTAGAGGCAGAATATTTCTTTGAAAAACAGCAAATATTTTGTCATACAAGTTAGCCAAAGGGTCCTGGACAGCAACCCAGGTTAGCCAGTGCACAAGTCTCAATTATTATCCTAAACAAAAGGGGTGCTGCATCCACCTCAGGACCCCCCTTCTGGCACCCTTGTGTATGGGTTAATGTGAGCCATAATTTTAGTTTCATTCTTCTTTCAGTAATAATAGTTTAAAATGCCTTACTGTTTATGTGTTAACCACCTGGCACAATAGCTTGTTCAAACTGCACTTCATCATTTTCAGGATTGCTGTCTCTTCACTTCTATTACTCTCATTCAGATACACTAATAAAGTAATAAAGTGGCAATGTTGATTTCCATGTAATGTTAATTTATATTTATTCATATTTGTGCAGTTCCATTTCATATTACACTTCAATTGTGATAAGCCATTGAATATTATAAAGTGCCATTGTGGTCTAAATTATACAAATAAAGCAATAGTTACTGTAAGGCCAAGATGGCAAAAATACCCATGGTAAGTTAACTTTTTCCAGCTCACTTAATTGGGGGTCATGAAGGGCTGCAGCCAAATCCCAGCAACTTCATACAAAAAGCAGGAACCAGCCCTGAACGGGCTGCAAGTTCATCACAGGCCTACTTATGCACATCCACTGGTTCAATACTGAATTGTGAATTAAACTAACATACACACCTTTGGGATGTGAGAGGAGACTCACGCAAGCATGGAATGAAGATGCAAACTCTGCACAAACATTAATCAGGAGAGTGATAAAAATACTGGACGATAAACCTGTCAGGTAGTAGCAGCACTAATAATTGCACCTCCATACCACCCAACAAAAACAGTGAAAACTGAATTTAAAGCCTCCTCATATTTTTAATTCAAGAACATCTTTTATAAAATGAAATCAGTGGAAACATCATGGCCATTTTATTAGGTCGAATTGCTTTTCCATGTAATTGCTCAATCAGTGTCAGCAGATGGTGTTTTTTAAAACAGTGACAGGCACCAAATGGGTGTGTGTGAGTAATTGAGAATTGCTCAGTGGCTTTGTACCAAGTACAGAAATCAAAATGGGCCATCCCCAAAGAGCAATGGCTGTCTTGAAACATGAACAAGATAATAGATGGATTGTAGAATGCAGTGCTAAATTTCCCTCTACAAGGAAATCTTAAGTTGACGGTGACAATACCAGGTACCACTCCATCACCAAAAGGAAAAATAACAAAATGTTAACTTACAGAAATGTTGTCTGTTTTGGTGAATGTGGGTTCTAACAGATTCCAGGAAATAGAGAAAATCCAACATAGTCATCCTCCCATAAGGCAACAGTGGAGCCCATTTGTAGAAGCGTAATGTTGTGAGGTTGATTTTCGTGGCACAAACAAAGTCCCCTCATATGAGGAGGGCTGTATTTTAATGACACAGGATACCAGAGCATCATTTCTAATCAGATCTCTTCCTTTGTGGTAGCAGAGGACCTTTCTGCAAAAGGGCTTTGAAAGAGAAATGGGGCTTTCTTGACAGAATAGCCAGAGGGTGGTGTCTAAGTCAGTAAGCGTGAGTAATTAGATTGAATAGGACTAACATTACTTCTAGCTGACTCTGAAGCAACAACAGTTGCAGAAAATTGTACGGTTAATATGTTCTAGTTTTATTTCTGTGGTGTAAGAGAATTAACAAAGAGATGTCAAATTGTTGGGGTCCTTGAAGTAAAAACCCGTTTATTAGCTTCAAATGGGTTAATTTGCCTCAAGCAAATTTATCCTGAACTCAAGAGATCTTCGCTTTCAGAAAACGATGGTCAGTTTGTTTGCACCAGCTAGTGGGTCTAGTAGTGTTTAGCCCATGGTAGTTATGTGAACGACACAATTTAGTAGAGGATTTTTTTAAAACTATGGCTGGATTTAGAAATTTGGTAAACAATGTCAAGTCTTAATATGGACAACTAGAAGGAAAGAGTGGACATCCTGTTATTTAAAACTGCAGTAGTAGGGAAAAGAGCTAAAAAGTTATACAATACTCAAAATGTTAATCTTTTATAAGCAAAAATTACCATCATTATGAAAAGACCTTTATGGGTCCATTAAAAAAATAGATAAAATGAGGAGATCCTTCTTTATTTTCAGTTCAATTGCAAATATTCTGAAGCATAAAAAAAGAAAATCAGCATTTCTAATGCATTGCATAGGTGCCATGCAGGATGAAAATATAAACTTTGTAATTGATATAAGCAAGTGGCATCCTTCATGCTTTTGGGCACCATCACATGTTAGGATGGTGGATGCATAAAAAATGTTGATGCTCACTTAGTGGGAGCTAGTAATGAGTGAAAGGACTTGCATGAAATTGAGTTTGTATTGAAAAATGGCATTTTGTTTTGCAAAAAAAAAAAAATCGTGAAACAAATTGCATTTTGCTTTTAGTGAAATGTGTGCCTTTCACAGAAGAAGAAAGGTTAGATTATTTACATAGATTAATTTACTATTAGAATTTAAATTAACATTTCTTGTGAAAAGAGAAAAAATCATATTTATTTCCTGTCATATGTAGGCATTTTGTTGACCTGCTAGTAGTGCTCTACTAGTACAATCTCCACTTTGCCAATTATGATGATAGTCTTGGCGATGACAATGCTAAAAATGCACTGGAGACAGAAAGTAAATTTAAAGCTCCATGCCACTTGGAGAGCACATATCTCTAGCCTCTTTTACAGGCATCAAGAAACAGGTAAGGGTTGATGATAGTTAATGGGTTTTGGAGGTGGCTTCCCAAGTAGTGTGTAGTAAAGTAGATGATAGGGCATTTTAGAGTGTCTTTGTGCATAAAATATGCAGTATGTCACTCTAAAAATGCAATGCACTCATCCTTGGTGGTGTGAACGAAAGGCATAAATCGAATTGATTTTATTAGTGTACAATATGACAGAATACACAGCTGCACAAAAGAACACAGGTAAACATAGAAATATTAGCAAGGTGATGTGGAGCAGTATTCCCTGTTTTCCACCCAAGGAAAACATATTAAAACATCCAGAACTCTTTAATGGAAGTTTTTGCAATTGTGGAATTGACTGTGAAAGGAGTTTTAGTGTCAACGCATCAAAACTTTTTTGTTTTGGGTATCACCAATGTGGTAGCTACAGTCTTTTTGAATACTCCCTCAGACTTACTTTGGTGGCAGCCTGGTATCAAGTTCACTATAGATCTATGGAATCACAGATACATCAACCTTCTTATAACATTCTGCACTGGCAATCAGAAGGTTGCCGGTTCGAATCCCGTAAATGCCAATGGGGATTCTGCTCTATTGGGCCCTTGAGCAAGGCCCTTAACCTGCAATTGCTGAGCGCTTTGAGTAGTGAGAAAAGTGCTATATAAATGCAAAGAATTATTATTATTATTATTATATCTCAGTAAAATGTGGGTGCCAAAATGGCCGACAAACAATGGGTTGATATCTTAACCATTTCCTTAAATATCAAGAATCAAGACATAACCACCCCGTGACCCTGTAGTTAGGATATAGTGGGTTGGATAATGGATGGATGGAAGACATAACCAACAATGAAGAGATTTGTAGATGAACACAACAAGCATTTTTTTCAGCACTTGTCCAGTGTCACCAACTGGTAGATCATCGAATTGCAAAGCTTGCAAGTCTGACAATCGCAAAGACACCAAAATGCTTGTTGATATGATGGAATTACTAATGATACCAGAGTGCCAAACACCCAATTTTAAGAAATAATTGGTGATAGATTTGGCTGCTGTTGAACTTGTGGGATTTTGTCTAACTGTATTGATGGGAGCGGTTTTCAACCTGTTAATGTTAAATTCTCCTAAATGTTATTTCACATTAGGGGTGGCATGCTGAAGCAATGGTTGGTACTGCTACCTTACAAGTCCAAGGATTCTGGTTCAATTACAAGCTCAGGCACAGACCATGCAGAGTTTAGGCATTCTACTTCCGCTGGCATGTGTTTTTCCTGGTTAAGTATATGAAATAGTTTTCCTTTTCAAAGCTTACATACATTATATGAAGATGCAATGTGCCATTTGATAAAAAAACAACCTTTGAATTAAACAAAAAAGCTATTTGTTTTCCTTCTGCTGATGGTAGTACAGAACTTGATGCTACTGTCTTACAGCTGTAATGGCCATGATTCAGCTACTCCAGCATTTAGAATTCCTCCCATGTTCCAAAAGAAGTGCGTATTAAGTTAACTGGTGACTTAAAGTTGCCCATTATTACTGAACATGCCTTGCAATTAAATGGGATCATATCCTGGGATAATTCTTGTCTTTTGCAATTCTGCCAGAAGACCATGCAATACTAAAGTGTTCAATCAATGTTCTGGAATAACACGGAAATAAACTCTGATATAAATTTTAGATCACTGAGGTAAAAGTAAACATAGTGAAACTGCAGCATGTTTGGATGAAGAAATCTGTCAAATGCAATGCAATATTGGTGTGCAATGAAAACCTGCAGCCACCATGACCATCAACTGCCAAGACTGGGAACATCTGCTGCAACGCAATAAATACACTGGTCACAAAATGGAGGAATGTAAAATGCAAAAGGAGACATTGGTGAGTTAATTTATTACTGAGCAAAAATGTAATTGATTGAATTTCTCATTTATTTACATTTCTGCCTGATTTTTCTCTTTATAGTTGCTTCCACACATAGTGAACATAAATTCTTTCAAACTGTTTATAAAAATGAAAAATAAAGAAGCAGAATGACCTGTTTGTATACATATTATTTAAGCATTTTATTTTGTGCAAGGTATTAAAATTGTATTACAATATGCAAAAACGTTACCTGTTTTTGCAACTTAAATTAGAACTTGCATATTTTTGCATTTTTTAGCAAAAAATATGATAATTGCTGAGTTAAGTGTTTTACTCAAGAAAAAGAACAAAAACTTGCGCATTCTTTAAGTATAGCGGGTTGAAAGCACATCCATATAATTGGATGTGACACTTATTGTATTAATATGGATTAATGAGGGACTAACAGCTTGTGACTCGGGTGCTTCTGTGATCTTATCGTGTGAGCAACAATGGATTTTATTTTATCTCATAAAATTCAATTCAGACAGTGCTGCACATTTAGACTGATCACTTCTGAGGCGGTCGCTTGGCATTTTGGAGTGTCTTGGAAAGACAACGCTATTCAGATGGTACTGAACCAAATCCACTTCAATGGTTTAACTGAAGCTAAAATAATGTTTTGTTATGGAAAATTTTTTATTGTACGATTACTCAGTCTGATTTAGCAATTTCTATTTTTGAATATATAATATCTATGTATTGTGAAATCTTTCTGTTTAGGGTACAGGCGCCTCCCCATATCTAAGACCACACAAAGCAACTCTTTGTCCAGAATTATTATGAGCAATTATTCCATGCACGTGAGCGTGATTCTCGCCAGATGATAACATACTTTTCACAGAGCAAGGGGATGCAATTTGTCATGGCTGGTGGGATATCACTGGCCTCTGGAACTTGGGAGCCATTGAATGCTCAGCCACTAGCAGCTTTGCATCATGAGATTAAACACTCAAGATGCTTTACTTAAAAGTATTCTTATTGGCATAGAATGGACTCAAGATAAAAAAAACTCATTAGTGTCCTAATGCGTCTGTCACTATTCTCCCACTGGTTCCAATGCCTTTATTGGTTTAACAGTCTTTTTGCTGTTTGCCTGATGATAAAATAGTATAGGGGTAGCAGGTGCCTCCATCTTCTTGTATTAAAAGTTCAATTTGCCTGAAAAGGGCAAAACATTCTTTGAGATTCAAGGTTGTTCAACTCAGCCTTATTGGTGAAGTCCTTGATGAAGTTGCAGCACAGATCTGAATTTTGAAGAATGTCTAGAAAGTAAATCTCACAAAAATCCA
Source organism: Polypterus bichir lapradei (assembly GCA_026402145.1). Classification (NCBI taxonomy): domain Eukaryota; kingdom Metazoa; phylum Chordata; class Cladistia; order Polypteriformes; family Polypteridae; genus Polypterus; species Polypterus bichir. Next base: position 8,740,534 of record JANRMT010062834.1, read on the forward strand.
ATGATCACCTCTAAATACAAAACATATTTATATTATATACTATATATAAAGGTACAAAGGATGAAACAAGATGGATCGATGTAGAATATTTATTATACATATAGGGTGTGGCAGGTAGGGGACAGCATTACGTGCAACAAGGACAAGGACATGCAAGGACAGAACCATGCAATGTCCTAATAAAAATGTTTGAAATCTGTGGTGGGGTGAGATATGTTCAATAGATAGGCCAAAATGCCAGACTTGTTACTAGTACAGAGTCCCCCAAAAATGATTTAACCAGGGACACAGAAGTAGGACCAGAACAATCGGTGTCTTGACATAAACAGAAGTCCCCCAGTGCAATAGGTGGCAGTAAGGAGGTCCCTGTTATGTATGGTGGACAGTCAACATGGTGATTAACAGGAACTGGGATTCAGGAATACAAAGGCAACTAGCATGGCTAGGAGAATGTTAGTGTTGTGTCTGCATGCAGACTGGGTTTGAGAATGAACCAGGAAGCAAGCCGAAAAACAATCAAAACCTGGAGATCAGAAAGTATGAGCATTATAGCCAAAACAAGAAACACAAATCATAGTTATTAAAAAAAACAAGAAGAAGGAAGTTGTTAACCTAAAAAAAATATTTGCAAAAAAGAGTTTGAATGAGCAGTTCGAAAAGGGTTTCGAATTTATAATTCAGATGAGGAGGTGATTTTATGGGGGACATGCCACTAACGACAAGCGTGTGCATCCTAACAATATGAGCTCAAAATGGCAGCAAATGTAATAACCCAAAATGGCAGCCAAAACAATCCACAAATTTTTTAACTATCAAAATGGAAGAGAACTGACACAATTGAATGTTAGAATAAAATTCAGTGACTCAAAAGAAAAAAACCAAAAAAAAAACCAGTGTCAGATCACAAAAATTGATCCAGAAAAAGGAAATCAATCCTAACAGTCATAAGGACAGCTCCAAGGCTTATACCCGAGCCTAGGAGTTGTTACGTTAATTGTAGCTTTAAAACTCCTTTTACCAAGTTAATCACTGTACTTGGTGTCAAGAGAGGAGTAGGACAAATTTGAAATGGAAGTCATGTCAGAGAGAGTGTGAGTTATAAAAGATGATAAAGAAATGAGTGGTATTTTTGATACTTATAGGTGAGGAAGAGTAGAAGACACGACACCAGACAGATAATGGATGAAGACTTGTTGAGGTAGGCTTATAGACACAGTGTGTCATTTGCAGTGTAACTAAGATGGTACCGCACTAGCTGCGGATCAAGGCCAATCTACATAGTGTCAGTACTAAGAGGAGACAATCCTCAGATCTAAATGCTGTTGTACAAGACCATAAATAACTAATACGCAGCTAGTCATGGTTTTGTTTTGTGTTTCTCCTCAGTTTGCTCAGTTGGCCGTCTGATTGCCTGTTGAACGTGTTTCACCCTCTCTCCATTAACAACTTGAAGCTTCACATCCCTCTTGATTTAAATGGACAGAGCCAAGGGAAGAAGTTATATCCTCATGTAAACGTAATAAAAATAATTACAATTGTTAAGCTACATTAGATTGAAATGAGTGTCATTGTAAATGTTATTCATGTTGAGGGTCTAAAAATGCCATGAAATCTGTGAAAATTATATAGAAAGTAATGACAATGAAAGGTAAACATTAGTAGAACTGAATGTGCAGCATAACTGTCTCTCTGTAACTAATAGGTGGATGATGATCTACCATCAGGGTGACCTGGGTGCGGACCCAGGCATATGTGAGAAAAAAGTGATGCAGATGTTATATGAAATTCACCTGCCCACCAAATCTTCACATCCGCTTTCACATGCACATGTGTCATCCAAGCCAAGAGGTGTTATTTTACCTTTCAAACTGTAAATATGTAAGTGCTATTGATTAATTCGATATTAAGTATAGCAATTGTAAGATTGCATTTATTTATATTTTGAGTGCTATTGTATTGGCAGTTATGCACTATTATTCGACTGTAGCTGCAACAGGATTTTAGGATGTTGATATCACCCTTCCAGAAATAACTTCCCTTACACTGCAGACTGAAAGATCACCACACTAACCTATACATTATGCCCCTAGAATTTCTCTCCTACCTGAAAGTAGCTGTGTTGCAGCTACAGTTAGAGAAAATTCTAACTTCTCACCCCATCTAAATAGCACCAGCATTTTTCTGTTTCAGTGGTACTTTGCTCTTTTCCACACAATACACATCTGCGTTACTTGAACAGTATACTGTTGCCCTCTAATCTAATATACAAGTGACTGCTGGCTTAAATCTCCAATGGAGACAATGCCCCAACTCATTTATTTTTTATGTGACATTCATAGAATGTTAATAAATGCGTGTGACACTCTGGGGCCTGTGGGGGTCTTAACCTTGTAATGCTAAATCTCATTTTCTCACGGAGATAATACAGAAAAGTTCATATTTGTCAATTCTTCATGCACCCAGCTTTTCCTAATAACCAAATTAATCCAACAGTCACCAAAATATCTAGTCAGTGGCTGGACAATATTCATAAAGAATACTTCATCGCAGCACAAACTTCAGAGTATAATTCATTACAATATAATTTATTTTTTGTATAGCCCAAAATCACACAAGATGTGTCGCAATAGGCTTTAACAGGTCCTGCTTCTTGACAGCCCCCCAGCCTTGACTCTCTAAGAAGACAAGAAAAAACTCCCAAAAAACCCCTTGTAGGGAAAAAATGGAAGAAACCTTGGGAAAGGCAGTTCAAAGCGAGACCCTTTTCCAGGTAGGTTGGACATGCAGTGGGTGTCAAAAAGAAGGGGGTCAATACAATACAGTACAATACACAGAACAGAACAAATCCTCAACACAGTATAAAAATAAAAATTTCAGAAGTACAGTAGATAACAGTAGATGATATCACATAATATGATTTGGATTTGTTTAGAGTCCTAGGGACCTCATTCATCAAGCTGCCCCCCATTTGGCCATTCCACAGCTGAAATAGTGCTAATCCGATGAAAGGACCCCTCTTTCCCACAATTCCTTTGATCCTCCATCAGGGATAACTTTACCTTAGTCAGGCAAAACAACTTGGCAGGTGGGCTGTGGCACCGAGTGCCACATTTGAGAATCAATAATAGAAACAGAATAGGTGAGGGTTAGTATCCAATTATAACTATAATGTTACTTATGTTTTAGTGCTAATGACTAACAACAGAGAGGCAGTCTGTACAGTTAATCAGCAGCTCTAGTCAGGATATGCTAAACTGAAGTAGTGAGTCTTCAGCCGGAATTTAAAAGCTGAGACAGAAGGGGCATCTCTTATAGTAGCAGGCAGACCATTCCACAGTTTAGGGGCCCTGTAACTAAAAGCTCGACCTCCCACTGTTATTTTATTAATTCTTGGAATCATAAGCAGACTGGCATCTTGAGATCTTAATGTGCGTTCTGGTTCGTAAGTCATGATAAGTTCAGACAAGTAAGCCGGACCTTGGCCATTTAATGCTTTATATGTTAAAAGGAGGATTTTCAAATCTGCCCTAAACTTAACCGGGAGCCAGTGTAAGGATTTAAGAACTGGAGTTATGTGTTCGTATTTTCCTGATCTTGTAATAATTCTTGCAGCAGCATTTTGGATTAACTGGAGGCTGTATAAAGAACAGTTTGAACATCCAGTGAAAACCGCATTGCAGTAGTCAATCCTACTAGAAATAAATGCATGAATTTATAGACTAGAGCACAGGTGCTATATAATACCTAGCGTGAGAGATCTCATATCAGATATGAAGAACACACAGAAAAATACCCTCATGACACTCCAAAGCAATACAGTATGAAAGAAACTGGCAGCATGTATTTTGACACACATATTTATATTTCTTATGTTATCAATATATTTCCATGCATCGTTTACCTTTTTCTGTGGCACCAAATTAAATATATTTGACTGAGAATCACTCTATACTTCAGTCCAAATATCAATGTAAAATATGGTTTTGATATCTTAAAATGGCAAATATATGCTTTTTCATGTCCATAAAAGTCCATCTGATGTGTGCGGAAATTATTTTGTAACATTACCTACCATACTATTATTCATTAAACCTGCTCTCAAGGTAGTCCAAGTTAGTACGCAACTTTGTTCACCTTCTTCGACTCCAAGTAGCCATCTGCAACTGCATTTACACTTGGTCTTGGTGGGTTGTTAGTCTGCAGCCCTGGGGACACTGTAATGGTGCTAAACTTGACAGTTAGTCTTGTTACCATAAATACGTACCAAGACCAGACCAGTACAGGATCATCCCCAGCTGAAAGCACACTGAAAGCACACTGAAATTGACCCAGTTTGGTTTTGTTTTCTGTTTATTTTGTGCTTTGTTGCTAATTTTGTTAAATCTCATTATTTGTGCCCTTTATTTCCTTAGCTAAGAAGTTATTCTTTTGTAATTTGCCATTTATTCTGGATTTGGGATGTACCTGAGAGCAACTCCTATCATGCACCATATACATGTAGCACTTGAACATTTCTAGGCTAAGTTTCAGTGGCCTCATTAAGCAGTGCGCATGTTTTTCAAATTTCCATGTGGATTTCCTTTGACAACAATATCTGCCTTGTGTCAAAACAATGTGTTGAAAAGCACATTGGCTGCCTGACCAGAGCCAGATTTTGAGGAATGTGCTCTACAGTGCTCCTGAGTGTGCTCTGACTGTGCTGACAATCACAGGCATCACTATTCCTGCAGCACCCTCATCATAATGAACATGGTCAGCTAAAGGAATGGCAATCACTACAGTATATAACTTCCACTTTATATTATTTACAAATTCAGATATGTCAAAGGTGGTTGAACTGCTGGGCAGTGGATAAGACAACTGCCAAACAGCTCTAAGTGCCTCGGTTCTGTTTGCCCACATATGTTTCCTTAGGGTGCTCTGGTTGCCTGTCACATTTCAGAGATGAGCACCTACAGTACATCCAGCTGAACTCTTTCGACAAGTGCATTTACAGCTCTAAATTATGTGACTGAGTCAGCCATGTGTTGAGCTGTCATCCCTATCCATAGTTGGTTGCTGCCCAGTGCTGCTTGGCCATGCATCTGGCAAACCTATAATGGAAGTAAGAAAATAGAATATATTTAGTTATATAAAGTATAATACTAATTATTTAGTAATCAGAGTATTGCCAGAAGAAAAATTCAATAGAATAACTGTCATCATTTGAATCTAATTTTAATTTTTTCTCAACAGTTCCTAGGTGTCTAAAATTAATTTATACATAGCTTTAGGAATTTTTGAGACCCACTGATCCAAATGTCACATTTATTTTTTGTTGTAATGCTTTTTTACTTATGATAGTATTTTTTTTTTTTGCATTCTCCTGTAGCACCATCTTGTATTTTTTATGAGTGCCACTATTTTGAAATGTTTTTGTTGGTGGTTGCTAAGCCATTTTTAGGTAATGTCAAGAGGGCATATGCAGCACATAATATCATCAGGTCGAAAGTATAAAGATCAGCGTTGTACAATTTCCTGATTGTCCAAGTTTGTGGATATGACCTTGTTTTGTTGTTCAGAAAGACGTTTTGGCTTCAGATGAATTTTTGTCCCTGTCTACAACTTACATCTGTCATCTTGGTCTAGAAGAGCCTAGGTGACATCCCACATACCCTTCCAGGGTCTTTGGTTTCCCAGAATATCTTTAAGGGCATCTGAAAGTTATTCACCATGGCTTGACAAAAACTCCACCCATACACAGGCATTCACTTCAGTCAATATCTCTCAGTCATTGCATGAAAAACTCCTTTCTTCAACTTAACAACTTGTCTTATTGCTGAAGTCTACCAAAACAGAACATCACAGGGACAAAATTACTTTCTTCTGCAGTTCTTTGCCTCTGCCTCCACTAATAAGTTCTGAACAATGTCTGTTTAGTCTCCATATCCCTGATCTATCCAAAAATACAGGGGAAGCTGTTTTAGAAGTGTGAGTTGAACTCATTTTTAATAGAAGAATCTGCTAGTTTCTCCCTGCATATTCATCTGTCTCTTTCAAGAAGAGATCAGTTGCAATCACAGTCCCACTCTTTATTCAAGTGTCTATGAAATACAACTTCAGATTATGTAACAATTATGAAGTGTTAACTGACCTTTGGAACAATATATGTTGGAACCAGGTATGCTTACGTGCAATCTTATATACTTGAACATGGTATTTGTTATGAACATTCTGTGAGTAGTACAGAAATCCAATAACATTTCATCACTTAGGTTCAGATCAGGCAGGCATTTCCTCCCACTCACGCTCCTTTAAGTATGTCTATCTTTCCTCTCCTGAGCATTTAAGTCTCTCGCTCACACTGCAGAGTCTGTAGATAGTATACTTTTAGGTACTGAACCATTATCTCTAAAAAGGCTGACTACTTATTTGGTGACTCCATACGTACAAACAGTCAAAGTTTTCCTCTTTGCAACTCAAAGTCACATTGAGGAGATACTCTCATACACCACAATAAATTCCAGCTGCATGTATGGAATATAACAGGGTGCTTTTGAGTGTCCTCACACCCGCCTGGAGGTTCTCCTAGAATGGAAGAATCAGAGGTATAACCCTTGATGCCAAAGTGTGTCACCACAGTCAATGTGCTAAGAGGCAAGTCCAACTAAAATGAAACTAAATTGACATTAAATTTAGTTGGACTAAAAATAGAAATGGTATGCTCCAAATCCCAAAAACCAGCATCAATTGACAATGTCTAGTATGACTCGATCTGTCTCACACTTGCCGGTTGAATTGTGCCCATACAAAAATCTTAATCTTGATGATGACTAACCCAAATGGAGGGTCCACACAGTATTTTGGGGCTTAAGTGGGTCACATGGCCACTAGGTGTTCACTGGTGAACACCAATCCCAAGCCTAATTCCATGAGTGAGTTCAGATATCCCTGTTCTGGTTCTCTTTAACTTAATTGGAACTTTTATGAATGTCTTTTAGGAATTGTTCTTTATGTGCCTCTCCTGACAAGTTGGCATGTCAGAAGCACATAACTTCATATGGGAATTTCTTAACATTTGGAAGAGAATTTACCTGTTAGTGCTGTAAGGAGAAAAAAAATATAAATGTATTTTAATAAACGCATAGCTTCAGGTTGAAACAATGTATTTAAGGCTTTTAGGGTGAACAAAATCTATAAGGGCTCATGTACAAAAAAATGCATATTTTACAAAAATGTATGCAAATGAACTAAATACTGTAGTTTGATTTTGGTCTCATCTGACCATAACACCTTTTTCCACTTGGCATCAGAATCTTCAAGGTGCATTCTGGCAAAGCTTAAACGAGCCTTAATGTGGCTTTTCTTGAGAAGTGGCTTTTTCCTTGCGACCCTCAAGAACAAGCCACAATTGTGGAGTGCTTGTGAAATTGTTGTCACAATCACACAATGACCACTCTTTGCCATAAAATCCTGTAACTCCTTCAAAGTGGCCATTGGCCTCTTGGTAGCCTCTCTTACCAGTTTCCTCCTTGCTCTTCGATCCAGTTTGGAGGGACGACCGGATCCAGGGAGGGTCCTAGTAGTACCAAACACTTGCCACTTCTTTATTATGGACTTTACTGTGCTCCTTGGGATTGATAAAGCCTTTGAGATTTTTTGTAAACATCTCCTGCCTTATGTCTGTCCACAACTCTATCTCTGAGATCTTTTGAAAGTGGCTTGCCACCCATAGTCAGTTGTTTGCTGTCAGTTGCATTACCAAGCAAGGGAATGAATGCTCCAGGAACAGCTGTTTGTATGCTTCACTAATCACACTGATTACAATTGATCACAGGTGGAAGCCAGTAACCGTGGTCTGCAATGGAAATGGTGAGAACTTACATCTGATTGAGTTTAGGAAGGGGGTAATTCTTTATTAATCTCAGTATTTCTTGTTTTTTATTTTTAAAAATTCTTCTGAACTGTAGTTGTGATATCTTTCACTTGGATGTTACAGATTGTATTGAGTAAGTAAAGCTGGAAAAATATTGGTTTGTGTGTTTTCATTTAAGGCTGTAATGCAAAAAAAAAAAATGGGAATATTTTGAAAGGGGTGATTCTTTTCTATACCCACTGTATATTAGATTAATTTTTAGGGCCACAAAGATGTGGAAATTGTTACTAGTTTACAGAACAGCTATATCTCTATAGTAGCTACCTGACAAATTCACTGCATTTGAATGATAAGAAGATAAAGTCAATTAATATGACCGTTCAACAACTGAAACGTTCTGATGCTGATGTAATATATGAAAAGATCTTTGCTATGAAACATCCATCAACCCATCTATTTATTGAACCCACATCCAAAAGGGTAATTATAAAAAGTGCTGTAACACTGATCCTCTCTTTAAAAATTTCATTAAACTTTAAAAATGCTACAATAATAAAATCATACAATACAGAAAACAATCTGACCTGTATATCAGAATAGTATAATTTTAGGTTTGATGTAGTCTGCGATGGCCTGCTGCTTTGTTTTTTTCGGGGATTAATTCTGGCACCTAAGACCCTGTGACTGGATAAGGTAAGTAATAAAAATAGAAGAAACAGATAATTTCACAGTAGTTGGTTTATAAACACAAATCAAGCAGTGATTTTTATACTTTGAGCACACAAACTTAACTAACATATTCTTTTTGTGCTACTGTCAAGGAGCCCTGTTAATGAAAAACTTTATACTCATAATTCATTCCCAAGTATGCAACAAGACACACCCATTAGGTTGGAGGGAGCATCGGAAGATAGATGCATGGAGCAGAGTTTCTGGCATATTAAAGACTGTGGATAGCAAGAGTATGAGTCATCCTCAACCAGGGTGTTCACCTTTAATCTTTATTTGTGCTATCTGTGGGTAAAAGGTTTTATTTTCCCTTAAACTATGAAAAGAGCAGAGCTTGGAGATTACTTTACTGGGCATAGTCTTGTTTGCCCAAGGGACTTTGCAACTATTCCAAATGTTAATTATTGACAAACAGACTGAAGTTTCAGGACTGCACAAAGCAAGAGTGTGTCCTGATTAGAGAGGGAACTTATTCTTACAAGTGACTGAACTGAATAACATCAGGCAGTTAAATGAATACTTGAAAGCCCTTTCAAAGAAGCATGCATTGCAAAATCACAGCTATGTAATACAAAGTATTTTACAACAAGGATAGATAGATAGATAGATAGATAGATAGATAGATAGATAGATAGAT
>JANRMT010062834.1:8749764-8800669 GCA_026402145.1 Polypterus bichir lapradei
GATAGATAGATAGATAGATAGATAGATAGATAGATAGATAGATAGATAGATAGATAGATAGATAGATAGATAGATAGATAGATAGAGTGAGAATCCACTACAAAGGTAAGTACAAAAAAACTATACATTGAAATGCTTTGACTTTTTCCATTAACAGTACGACCAGTGCACAGTTTCTCTGGATACCACCACATCCAAATCACAAAGGGTTAGGCTTAGGGTTTTAATGTTGGCCAGTCAAGTGCAAGTATGTAACCTTTGAATAACTGGTGCCTCATTTAGGGTCTGCTTTTTGTCTGATGCCATTGGGAAAGGAACCAGTTTTCTATGATTGTGTGGTTGAAAAAGTAGGTTAGGAAAATGGAGGACATAGGAAAAAATATTAAGCACTGAGTGCATCAAACAATGAATAAAGCTGGGGCTTTTATGGGCCTACTATATAATAAAATGCTAAGGTCTCTGTGTGTGTATATATGTGTGTGTGTGTGTGTATATGTGTGTATCTCCATCCAGACCCTCTGAGCAATCTGATTGGTTAGTTTATCTTTGGTGTGATTTGTCAGTTTGATTTTGGTTACGCAATTGAAGGGGAAGTGTGTGTGTGTGAGACACACAAGGAGTAGTAAAGGTGTAGGAGGCACCCTGAGAGTCGCCAACAAGGTGCCTCGAAATGACAGTCTGTGAAGCAGGCTTTACAGGAACAAGCTTGTGAGAGAGGTGCCAGTCAAGAGATTTTCAGACACACAAGGTTACTGCGGAAAGAAGCTGTAGGTACACATAGGTCAAGAGATAGCACATATTTTAAAATGTTTTCTATTAACTGACATGGAATCTGGCTAGTTTCAGGTATTAATTCAGCATTTTCAGCTTAGCATCACACTACTATAATGTCACATATGGCCACAATCAGCTCATTTTGGATTTTATCACAAAGTAATAGTGTGCTTCTGTTTACAATAATTTTTGTTAATATCTTCTTATTTATTAGAAACATAGTAATCCTAAATGTTTTTATTGTGGATAAAAAGTTGGGCTAACACTGCCTGACAGTACCCAGCTTTTCTTCAGGAATTACTCCAATATCTCATAAATAAGATTTTGTAAATCTGACACACTAACCAGGCTTGGTTCCTTGCTTCTGAGATCATTTCCAGCCCCTGGTGACTATCGGATAGAAAAGAGCAGATTCAGAAAATTAATAAAAGAATAGCTTTGTTTAAACAACATAATTTACAGTGTTTTCAAAAGGTCAGAGTTCTGCAAATGACATATGAAATAGGCATACACGATAAGTCAGAATTATAGCAGGCAGTGCAGCAGCATATTAAGGCAAATAAAGGCAGAACAAATGAACATCACGGTCCTTGCTCTTGGTGGCACTGTTGAGTTGTGCTAAAATTGCATTCTGCTTCTATTAGTGAAAAAAACCTAAAGCCAGGCAAGGTAAAAGGAAATAAAGTAAAGGTATGTAGGAAAAGTTACCTAATAATTGGTTTTCAAATGGATGTGGGAAATATGTTTTCTCTCTTTATAAGTACTTTATATATTTCAGTGAAAAGGGCCACTGCCCAAAAACACCACCCTCCACTACAATGAAAGCTAAGCAGGAAATAATACCAAAAGACTGAATTAGTGCAGCAAATGGCAAATTGATTACTGCCTGAGAATTTACATGTTTATTTCAACAAACCCCAACTGCTTTTTAGTCAGCAAAGGACTACAAAGGACTGATAGAAACGTTAAGCATTTAAAAATATCTGAAGACAAAGAATGACAGCCCAGACTTGTACAGATAATAGGCAACGCTCTGCATTGTTAAGAGTTGTTTTAATCATGTTATTGTTAAAAAATCATCTGCATGACAAAATAACTGTTGCAGTTATTTGGAACTTCGCCAAGCTATAGTACAAATTCAAATTAATGAGGCACAGAATAACAAATAATGTAATTATATTCACCCTGACATCCATATTATCTTTTATTAAGAAAGTGCTTTTTGTCATCTTGTTCCAGCTGTCACTCTTTGAAGGACTAAGAACACATACTAATTAAGACTCCATTGTGGATCTCTTACAGTAGACTACAGGAAACCTTAAATGGAGCTGATTCATGGAGAGTCAGTGCCCAAAAGATTAAAATGAGACAAAACTGGAGTAAGCCATAAATGCTGAAAGTGCCCTCGAGTTTTTCCACCACTCCATTTTCTGAACTCTTTAAACATTATATAGTCACAAGGCAGGAGGCAGTTTTGGATGGGGTGTAACGCCAGTCCAGCACAGGGGTGCCCCTCATTTGCATGCCGGTTTAGAGTAGCCAATTCAATTAAACTGCATGTTTTCTGGATGTAGGAGGAAACCAGAATGTTCAGAGAAGATGTGGAGAATGAGCAGGATCTATAAAGACCGGGTCAGGAATCAGACTTTGTCTCTGGGGCTGTGATGCAGCAGCGATAAAATACTATGCTGCTCCCTCCATTAAAAAGTTTTTGATCATTCAATGAGAAAAATTCAAGAACAGTAAGTTTAAAAAGAAAATGCACTTAGAAACAAAGATTTCAATTTGGGTCATTACTTAGGCAATGTTTAAAGGCAAAATGGTTATCAGTGTTTGCTTTTAATTGATTCATTTTGTCGAAAAATGATCACACTTTCTTCTTAACTGAATTCTATTTCTGAATGAGCATGTGATGTGTTTGTTACATTATGCATTTATACACCGTCTTCATCCTAGGCAGGGTCATCGTGGGAAACCCAAGGTATGTAATTTTTCCAAGTAATTGGAAAAATCCCACAGTGCTACTGTTGGAATGCTACTGCAGTTGCAGAGTTACTTGCCTTTACTCCAAACCCTATGTTAATTTTTTAGAATTCAAAAAGAAACAAGAAGAACCTGCTGAATTGCATCAATAAAATCAAAGAGAACAAGCGAGAAGAAAAAAAATGAACTTCGCATGTGGGTAGACCATTAACTGTACGCACATCCAGTTAAACATTACTTAAAAGGACTCTATGATTCCATTTTTTTTCTTAACTTGAAAACTACTATTGCTTTAGACCAAGTTATTGGGATTATCATTACTATAACACCCATTTTTCAAATTTGCTTAATTCAATTAGGGATTACAGGGTGACAGAACCTGGAAAGCAGGAAACAGCACTGGACGACACACCAGTCAATCGCAGGGCTATCATTATTATTATCATTACACCAAATAATATACTCTGTTACACATGTTCGCATGGGAGGCAGCTAGAAGGACCAAAAGAAGGTAACTCCACGCCAGGCCAGGGGGTGGTGAAGTGCAATAAACATTTCTCTTCTATCTCTGCAGACCAGACACAGGAAATTCTGCCTGATTCTGATGATGTCACTTCCGGGTCTGACCCAAGAACATCACTTATGGTTCCGGCTCCAAGAACGTCACTTCCGGTTCCAGTCCCAAAAAGTTCACTTCTGGTTTCTGCTCCAGATCTTCCGCCAACCTGTTTTAAAAGCCAGTTGTCTTCCATTTTCACTCAGTTTCTGTTTTGAACTTAACCTGTACACTTCTGTGTTGCCAAAGCTCCAATATTGCAGCCTTATTCAAGTATATGGGTAGCTGCTCCAAAGGTCTTTTGGTGTCAAGGTCTATTTATTTTACACTGGCGTAATTGGCAGGATGATTGCCTCCTTGTGGGACCAGGAGCAGAACCTAAAGAAGACCTTGACACCCAACCAGGACCTTAAGCCCATAAAGGTTTAGGTGGGAGAGTACTGTTCCCAAGTTGCCAGGTTGGAGACAGTAGCTGTGGGTAAGGGGAACCCAGGGCGAGCTTCTACCCAGGGATCTAGAATGGATCACTGGGCACGTACATCAGGGTCCTATGAACTAAAGCTGGGCTCAGAGGGGGAACACACTTGGGACTTATTATGGGCTCCCGGGAAAAGGGACCGCTCCACAAAACCCCACAAAGGTAAACTCCTTTGAGAAAGGTGGGGGTGCCCTGGGACAGCAGGCGAAGAAAATAATCCAGTGGGAATTTAATACACCTTTTCCTGCTGCTCCTCAGGCTTTCAGAATATGGGCTAAGATTGGGTGCTGCCTACGGCCAGACCTAAATAATGCTCAGCAGGTGGTGGAGCCTGTGTGCTGTTGTTCAGAGCCCTTCCCTTCGGCCTGGGGACAACTCATTAAAAACATGATGTCTTTAATAGAGACTGTAGAAAAAACAAGAGTGGAGATCTACTCGAGAGAACCAGAACTGTGTCAAACCGATGTACCTGTGTCTCTATATCTGACCTCCGTCTTCATACTACGAAGCAAACGCCGGGGACTCCCAAGACGCAGCAGTGATTTTCTTGCAGCAAAGAAGGGGTTTGCAGGGAGAAAGAGTGGATGGGGTGGTGCACTCTTGCTAATCCTGTGGCCTTTTCTCATATGGGAGTGGTGATAAAATAGCACCGCTATCCTTACTCATGCGTTGGTCACTTCTAGCATTGATTATTGTAATTCTCTTCTCTTTGGTCTGTAATTATTGAGTCTGAGACTGTGGCTGAGTCAGTTTAAAGCTCCATAGTGGGAAAGGTACAGGGATGCATGAGATCTAAGCGTAAAATGCTGAGGCCACAGGAGGTTGTGTAGTGGAGGGTGGACTTTGACTACCAAACCAAAAATACACAGGAACCACTGAGTTTCAATTTTAGTATTTTGAAGTGAGAACCTAGTGAAAAACCTTTTTTAAATCATTTAACCATAGGACTGCTTCTACTTCTAATTCCTTAACCTTCCATTTTGCCTTGGAAAAGTCTTTGCCTTTCATATGCAATACTGTTATTTCTCGACCAAAATACTGAATCGCTTTGTGCATAAGGAGATCATGACTTTGCATCCTGGGACCTCCCTTTGTGGTAGCACTTTGAGTAGTAAGAAAAGGGCTTTATAAATGTATTGAATTATTATTAATTTTATAAAGTGCCTTTAAAAAGTATTCAACTTCCCCAACAGGCTTTTTTCTGTTTGATTGTTTAACAACATGGAATCACAGTGGATGTAGCCTTCTTAGTGTTGTGTTTACCTGCAGAAAAATTAGACAAAAATGCATGTTTTTCAACAAGAATGTAACATAAACTAAACATACAAATATTAAAACATCAACATAAATGCAGTAGGAAAGGTATGTCTAGTGTCCACTACTTTACTGATGCAGATTTAGTACACGTCCTTTGTGAGACATGTTTTCAGTCAGTCACCAACGCATAGCCTGATGTTGCAATCCAGACAGTGGAGGTGTGTCCCTTTAAGAGCTTTGCTTATAATTTCTTTTTTCTGTTGAGTATGAGAGGGTAGACTTTTTGGTGTCTGACCTGCATGATGAATGCGTCCTTTTTGTTATTGTAGGTTACTAAAGAGCAAGGCTTAGTGATTTCCACATTTCTCTTGACATGAACATCAATAGTTGCTACATTATGAACAGTTCTTAGAGGACAAAGCTCTTTCTTGTCCTTCAACTTGATCACAATCACTTCATCTTTTTACCATGCACTTATTGTCATACCATTTTGAACCTTATAATTCTCTGCATTTATATAGCGCTTTTCTCACTACTCAAAGCGCTCAGCAATTGCAGGTTAAGGGCCTTGCTCAATTGGCATTTTTGGGATTCGAACCGGCAACCTTCCGATTGCCAGTGCAGATCCCTAGCCTCAGAGCCACCACTCTGTCTTCATGAGACCGAAGTCACCAGACATATCAGTTTTTTGGTTTTACAGTGCTGAATGCATCAGTTCCACTGTCTGTGTCTACATCTTATGGCCAATTTATATCATCATAACTATCACTCGATGCAAGCAGTGGTTCAGTATCAATTTACTGCCTTTACAGCTTTTCATTTGCCATTGTATTTTTGGTTGAAGGCTCTGCCCCACTCATGATAATTGATAAGTTACCATACAGTTACCAATAGAAATATTAATTTTTTTGCAGCATGATGTAATTTCATTAATTAAATGGCAGCAGAATACTGTCCTAAAAGTTTTTTCAAGCTTAACACTGTTAAGCAGATCATTTCATGTCACTCCGGGTCAGACTCAGGCTTAACCATTTTTAAAGAGAATTCAAGCCTGTGTCATGCCCAGGGTTTAATGCCAACAAGGTGAATTAGGCTTTTTTGAAAAAGAAACAGCAAAACATTAGAAACACTGCATTATTCTTATCCTGGCAGAAACCAAAATCCTAGCAAAAACAAACTTCCAAGATCTATGGACTTCAAAGAGCACTGAGTGAGATCCTTATCCATTCTTAAAAAAAATTATATATATATATATAATTTACATACATTTGTAGGGCATGCACAGGACACAACAAACATACATTATGAACATTAGGGGTCACTGCTGCCTATTCAACCCCAACAGACAGATGCTCAGGACACAAGGTAAAAGCAACAAGGAGTATTTTAATATTCTTCTTCTTAATAACATTGCCAAAAGCACCTCCACCACTAGTACACAATTAAATAAATAAATACAATAATTTTCTTCTCCTCCACACCTCCCAGCAAGCTCTGTCACACTTCTCCCAACTCCGGCTCACTTGCTGGGTCTTCAACAGTTCTTTATATAGTCCTTGACCAGGAAGTCGCTCTTCCGTCCCTATGACTTGCCAGCACTTCCGGATCAGTTGGAGAATCCCATCTCTTTAATCATCCTGGAAGTACTGTGGGGCTTCTGTCCTCATGACTTCTAAGCACTTCCAGGCTGCAAGGGAAGCATGACTCCCCAGGTCATTTCACAGCTCCTCCTAGTAGCACCCACGGCACCCAACAAGGCTGAGAAACCGGACTCCAAGTCCCAGGATGCCCTGTGGGAATCCGGGGCACCTCTACACTCCATGGGAGCTGCCATCTAGCGTTTTGGGGGAGGTAGCGTCCTGAAAAAGCTGCCTTTCCCCATCATTCCATCACAGGGGCAACCCGGACGGGATGAGCTGCCGGCTGTCTGCCACAAGTTTTACAATCCTCCTGGTTCCACAACATTCTTTCCGCCATCAAATGACAAAACAACATCAGCTTAGATCCCAAATCACAAAATCCTCAAGATCTTGCCACCTATCAAGTTCTGTACTTCAAGTTCTTGTAAATTATATAAAATGGATGAAAAGCTTAACAATCAGTTCTCTCATTACTTCACTCAGCAATCCAAACATGTTCACTTTTAAAAGATATAAAGTGTGTAAACAGAGTTGGGGAACTTCAGGGTTAAGATTGCTCATTTTTTAACTTGTGATGAATATAATGAAAATGCAATATATTATTAATATTTAAAATAGCATTATGCATGTACAGATAACCAATATTTTCTCTGGCCAAACAGGCCGTATATCTCAAAAACTAGGCAGCACACAATTACCATTTTTAGTGGGTGGACTACAATCAAATAGATGATGTCACACCCAAAAAAGTCAGCTTTTTACATCTTGCCACACCAGAGGTATAAGTCCCTTAACATTGTAAAAGTTGTGTTTTTCTCAAATGTGGAGGGATAGGAACCCATGAAGAATTTTGTTTATGCTTTAACGTAACAAAGTCTCTATAGTATGAGTAACAACTTTGTTTACCTTTTCCATGCTGGTTAAAAAAAAGAATCACAAAAAAGTGAAAATCAGTACCCGATCATCAAGTACAACATGACTGATTTCAGAGTATTTTATGCTGATAAACACCTTTTTTGAATCATTAAAACATAATTTTTAGTTCAAGAGATATTTGACCTCTTAAAACGTCTTCCAAATGCTAAATATTGTGATGGCCACCATCTTTAAAACAGGCTAGTAGGGAGCAGGGGGAGAGAAAAGATTTGTAAAAATTACTTTTGCCCATCTCTCTACCATACAGATAAATTAACAAAGTTTCATATTTTTGACAACTATACAGGAACAACTTTTTTAAAAAAATGGAGTGAATGTTAATTAAATGACACCAAAGGCATACATATCACACTTTTATTAAATTCACACAAAATAACTGAAGTCTAACATTTTCATTAAGATCTGGTTTGACTGCATCTGCAACAAGTAGCCAAGGGTGTGAAATACAGTGCATAGAAATGATAGATGGGGAAAAGCTCTTCAATCTGATCCATGATCACTTGCTGACCTACCAGCGATCAGAGCAGTCTGGTTTTACACATAAGAAGTCTACCATCAGCTGCATCCTGGAACTGAGGATTTTCATTGAGAGTAAACATGACTATTGGCAGAGTTTGTTTGCAGCTTTGGCACTTATTGTAAAGTGTTTGACTCCGTTGATCGATTTGCCCTGTGGGACAGCCTGAGACTTTGCGAGATCCCCCCAAAGTTTCTGGATGTCGTGCCTGGCCTGTACACTGGTACTGTGACTCCTGTACTGTGAGTTCTGTACAGATTGGAGGCAGAACCTCTGCGTTTTCCCAGTTGATTCTGGAGTTTGTCAGGGGTGTGCTCTTGCTCCTGTCCTTGTTTAATGCTTTAGTGAGTGTGTTGAGAGAGAAAGGGTGTCAACAGCGTCAGAAGGTTTACTTACCTTGGCAGTGACATTCATGTCTCATCATGATGACTCTTCCTATGAAATCAGTAGATGGATTGGGAGAGCATGGGGGGCCATGAGGTCGCTGGAAAGGGGTGTGTGGCGCTCCCGGTATCTCTGCAAAAGGGCGAAGGGCCAATTCTTTAGAGCCCTGATGCTTCCTGTTTTCCAATATGGTTGCAAAGACATGGACACTATCCAGTGACTTGAGATGAAAACTGCACTCCTGTGATACTCGTCTCTTGGGAGAATCCTTGGGTAACTCTGGTTTGACTTTCTGTCAAATGAGCAGTTGCTCAGAGTCCCGAATGAGGCACATTACCTGTAGTAACTGAGCATCAATTATGGCACTATGGTCATGTGGCACGATTCCCTTAGGGTGATCCGGCTCACAGGATCCTGGGACATTGTTGAGGATTCAAGCGGCTGGACCAGGCAAAAGGGATGCCCGCGCAAGACCTGGCTGCGGCAGATAAATGGTCATTTCCGGAGGGCGGGACTGGACTGTGTGTCTGCCAGGGGGTTGCCAACCAGGATCCCAAACTGTTTCATCATGTGGTGGATGTGGCAACGCTGCTGTACCAACCTGACCTGACCTGTTTTTTCATACTGCCACACAAAATAAACTTTAAAATAGACAAGTAAATGTAAAATTACGTAAAACAATTCAAACCAATACAATAACAAAGTCTAGAGGTCAAGATAATTTAACAATAAATAATATTAAATCTTTAAAAAGTCTATTTGAAAAAAACGAATGTACATAGATTCTCAGATGTCCAATATAGTGGGTGAGCTCCCATTAAGTAAATGAACTGGAAAGGTTAAGAGAACTTTCAACAACCTTAATTTAAAATAATTCCCTCAAAAGAACAATGGCTAAATTTAAACTTCACGCTAAAAGAGCGAAATAACCTAAAAACACGGTAAGCCACTTGCCAAGCATTCTCTTCCGACTAACATGCTTTTTTTCACACCAATAAGCGTACGAATAACACACGAGAATGAGTTAAACTCACCAATAAACGATAAGCGCCTTCAGCTGTCAGTTGAGCTTCCTGGAACATTGGAAAGCGTGTAAAGTAGAGGGGTGTTCAAATATATGTAACTAATATTTTATGCTGGTTTATTAGATAGCAGTAAAATGAAGAAAAGCGTAACATGATATTATAATATATACTCATCTTAACAGAGAAAAATAAAAATGCATTAAGCTTCCATACAGGTACAGCAATATAAAATATAATCTTTCCTATTCGAATCATAATGTAGTTGCCCACTGAATCTGTGGGCAAGTTACATTGGAAAATCCTTTGAGGGGGTAATGTTTTAAGTAAAGAACAATCTACATTATTCTTACTAGTCTTTTATTTTCAGCATTTCACCATTCATTTTTATGTCATGATTAGAAGTATATACTCGACTTTTTACATAAATAAAATGTATTTTTATTTGGTATTAAGAAGTGTTTCCGTATTCGTCCTTCCCTTCGTTTGCATCCCCAAGAGTTGGTCTTGTCCGCTTCGGAGGATATACAGTAGACACGTGGTAAGAATGATGGTGGGAGAAAGTTTGGGGATTTACGGGCGAAATACTTGTATATTGCCTTTACCTCTTACTGAAATGGGTGAGAAGTGCGTTTCTGCCAAAAGGTATTTTTGCTCCTTTGAAGGGTGTAATGCAACGTTTAATAAAAATTGGAAGTTGGAAGCACACATCTGCAAGCACACCGGCCTGGTAAGACTATTGGACACTTCTTAGCGTGCTCCTGACTTATACGCCGTCTGACTATTTTTAAAAGAAAACTGTTTGCGTTTCTAGAGACCCTTTGTGTGCCAGTATGAGGGCTGCACCAAGAGCTTCACCAGGAACTTTCATCTCCTAAGACATCAGCTAACGCACACTGGCGAGAAACATTTCCGGCAAGTATTGTCAAAACTCCGTAGTACTGTATTTCAGTGCAAGGAAGTTCAAGCTTGTTGTAAAACCGCTCACTTTAGCGATTATTTTGCAGATGTACGTCGGAGGGGTGCACTCAAGCCTTTAGTACCAATTCGAATCTCAAGAAACACATTGCACGTAAACATGAGAACCAAGGACAACAGTATACCGTAAGTGTTACTTTATAAAGCTGGGACTAATAGGCATTGCGAGCGTGTCGGCCTGCTTACTAGAGCTTTAAAGATAACCTGATAGTTATGAGTGTGCATGTTACATCCCTGCTCTTTACCATTGTTTTTGGGGTAGTTAATGAATCTCCTAAAGTTGGCACACATTTTCTTTATCTCGAGGCTCACATCGTTGTTTGTTTCTCAGTGTGCGCATGAGGGATGTGGAAAAGTCTTTAAGAAGAACAGTCAACTTAAAGCCCATGAATTTGAGCATACAAATATTTTGCCGTACAAGTAAGTAGGATAACGCTGGCTGGTATGCATTACTGGCCTGTGTGTGTTTTATCAGTCTCATACGTTTTCATTGATTCTCTGCATCTAATGTACTAGCTGCATACCTTTTTAAGTCGTGTATGTAATGGAAATATATATATGCGAGTGATGTAATTTATAATTAGTGAGGAAAGCCTGTTTGTGTCACTCAGTGCTTACTGGCAGCAAATTATCCTGGCACATCTCCTGTCCACATAGCACTACGGATGACAGTGAAGCTGGCACATAATATTGGTACACCGCTGTTCTTGTTCAGGATATGTATATCACAGTCTCTGTTAAATATGCTGATTTGATCAAATGCAGTACTGTACAGCTTCAAACTTTCTATTGGCAGTCACCATGGGCAAGGCACAACTTCACCTGCTTGTGCTCCATTAAATAAATCACAGCTGGTTACATTTCCTTTATCTTTCAAATGCTGCAAGTTGCATTGGATGAAGGCATCAGCCAAATAATGATCAACAAGGCTACTGTTCTTCATGTTCTCATTCTTCTCCTCATAGTACTTACACCAGACTTGGAGAGAGTGTTTCACCTTACACTCCTCCCCTTTTGTTACGTTTTATTTGTAAAATGTGTTACTTACTCCATGTAGTTTGTAGTGTTGACTGTGGAAAACATGTAATGTTTTTGTGCAGCACAGAGATAAAGTTTCTGATAACAGTGTGTGTTTATGGACACCAGTGCTGAATAGAAAACAATAATAAAAATGCTCCTGTTGTGGGGGTGGGATCTTAAAATACTTGTGGCAAAATTTGTGACCCCTTTCATGAATATGTGCTTACAAAGTCCAAAACATGTATTTGTAGTAAAATATGATGAACATCTGAGCGCATGATTGGACTTGTAAATTATAACGGCAAGGTTGTCAATTTTTGGCTGTTAACTCAACCTCTTTAAATAAATTCTATGTATTTTTATTTCTAGCAGTTTTGAAATTTTTTAAGATGAACTAGGTACCAATGTGATGCAACATTGCTAAATGGGTTTAAACTTGCCAGAGCCTGTTTATATGTGATTGTCCTCCACAGCAAAGATGATCCCATAATCCTAAATGTTAAACTTGGAAGGTATTATCAACTAAATTTGCACATTTTTATTTCTAGGAGTTGATTTTTATTGTCCATTCAAAGCAAGTTACAAAGTCACTAATTGCACAAATCTAAATATACTGATGGAAATATTTCCAAAAAAGTATGTGATTAATTAAGCTGATTTTCATAAAGAGAACTGGAAACTTGGCAATTTGTTTTTTTTTTTTTAATGTGCAGTTAGACTTTGCGTCTCTAAAAAAAAAAAAAAAAAATCTAACTGTAAAACTTTCACCTAGGTGTAACTCTGACGGCTGTGAGAAAAATTTTCCTTCACTCGGCAAATTGAAAAGGCATGAAAAAGTACACAAAGGTATAACAATTTGCAAATTGATCTAATGTAGTTCTTCTAAACACTTGCACATTATTAACAATTTACTTCATTGCATAGGTTATGCCTGTGAGAAAGACGATTGTGAGTTTGTCGGTAAAACCTGGACAGAATACCTCAAACACAGAAATGGCAGCCATCAAGGTAACTTTTTTTTTTTTTTTCATAAAATTCTGTAACTTAAGATCTGCCAATAGTGTGTGTGTGGTGGTGTTCTCCTCCCCCCCCCCCCCCCGAATAAATGGTGAACTACATCAGCTGTGGTTTTTAATGGTACTAAATGAATCTTGATGGATTACAATGAAAACTCGTATCTTTTCAGTGATGTGCATATTTAATGTAACTTGGGGGTTGGAGGGACTGTGGGTGGTAACTTGGATGTCACTAACTGTAGCATATTAAAGGAAGATGGGAGGGTTGGGCTGCGGAGTCTACATCAAATCACGTTATTCGCCAGTGAAACCTTCATGTTGAACCTTCCCCCCCATGATTCTACCATGAGGGCAGGATGGAACAAATGTTTATTTTTGGTGTTGTAAATACAGAAATGCTGTGCTATACCATTTTAAAGATTGGGATTTTCAGTATTGTGTTTGCTCACATTAGATACAATCCTAATTCGTGTATCTGAAACTGGGCCAAAAAAAAAAAAACTCTCGCCTGTCCAGTCAACCACTCCTTCTTAAACAATACAATAATAAAAAAATACAGTAAGATAAAACAATAAGTATCAACTTTTATGTAAAAGTAGTAAACAAAATGACACTGCATGCTCATAACAATTTGTATTTCTTCTGCAAAATCTAATAACTATGCACACACTTATCTACAATGGTGTATTCTCTAAAGCAGAGGTCTCCAACTCCAGTCCTGGAGGACCACCGTGGCTGCAGGTTTTCATTTTAACCCTTTTTTTTTTTTTTTTTTT
Source organism: Polypterus bichir lapradei (assembly GCA_026402145.1). NCBI lineage: Eukaryota > Metazoa > Chordata > Cladistia > Polypteriformes > Polypteridae > Polypterus > Polypterus bichir. The sequence continues at coordinate 8,763,102 of JANRMT010062834.1, forward strand.
TTAAAATGAGTACCCCGTTTGTGCTGCTAGTTTAACTTATTGTGAATTTATTTTAATTGAATTGCTTTAAGATTTGTTCCCCTGAATTTCTTCATTGTTACTCTGAATTGATTCATTTCTTTCCTTAAATGGTACCCAAACAGAAATGAAATGTGAAGTGAGGGAGCCAACAGAAAACCAAGTCAGGGCCTCCTGCTCCAACCAGCTGCTTAATGAGGTGCTGATTCTTGTTGTTAACTAAACCCATCCTTTAATTCCGTGGCTTATTGCTGCTCTCTTGGTGCATTAGCAGACATTTCCAAAATTGTTGTTTTTGTTTTTTTGTTTTTTTTCTCTCTCTCTTTTCTAAGAGCAGCTGGTAAAATGTTTTGGGGAGCTGAGCAGATCAACATTCCTGTGACTTTCATCTTTATTTTCAGATATTGTGTGATGGACAGTAGTTGTTTTGGCTCATTTTGTATCATTATTTGGCTGCTAATTAAGGAAAACAATTAAGGGGTCAGTCTTCAAGAGCAAGTCAATTAAAATTAATTCAAAAGAAGTTAAGAATAAAAATGGTCACTCATTAACGGTTAGAATGAAAACCTGCAGCCACGGTGGTCCTCCAGGACCAGAGTTGGCGACCCCTGATCTAAAGTATGGCCACTTCAAACACAATTGCATTTTTTTTTTTTCTTTCATAATTTGGTTACAGTGGGATCCAAGAGACATAGTAATCATTTAAAAAGTCATAAAACAATATACTATTATTGAGTTAATTAATGCAGTGGTTGCTTTATCCAGGATTATTCACTGTTTGTTTGGTGTTGCCCTAGCAGTCAGTGAATATGTTAGACAACATATGGACATATGCAAATCGGATTTACTTAAAAGATGTGAAGTTAATTTAGCAATATTAGAATAAATAAATAGATCCACAGTGCTGTATAGTGTGTGTGGTGTTTTTATTTAAGTCCTGGTGTGTGTGGTGTGTTAAGACATACCATAATGTTCTGGTATAACTGAGTTGTTAACTAGGAAGGAGCTCTATGGCTATTTGCATCTTTCTTTAATGTTGATAACCTGAGGGTTTCTCTCTTCTCTTTACACCGACCCCGGGTCTTCTGAAGAATTAATTCAATGCAAGCAATGTCCAAAGACATTTAAGAAGCTGTGGTTCCTTGAGCAGCACCAGAAAATTCACTTGGAAGAGAGACTTGTATTCAGGTGTCCAAAAGCTGACTGCGACCGTACATACACCACTCGCTTTAATCTGCAAAGTCACATTCTCACTTTCCATGAAGAGCAGCAACCCTTCAAATGTGAACATCCTGGATGTGAAAAAACTTTTGCAATGAAAGTAAGCCTGCCTTTTTATGTATGAATGCATATATTGGGTTATTTTGCCTGTATAATCACAGTGTAGGCATATTTCTAACTGTAACAACTGTCCTTTGTCACCATGTTTTGCCACATTAGTTCTTGGAGTGCTTTTCTTGAAGTTACTTTTGAAATGTTAGCTAAACTGACAGAGGGCTTGGTTTTTAAACAGTACTTTTATTTTTAAGTCCATTCTCCACTCATTCACTTGTAGCTAAAATCTTTTACTTAATAGAATAAAGACATTTGCAAAAATCAAAAATGAAGCAAGAATTTCTTTCAGGATATTTACTGTAATGCTTTCTTTCAGTGTGCAAACCCTCTTTGACGTGTCCCAGTTCCTACAACCAGCTAATCAGAATATTCTCAATAAGGCTTTGTCAGCATTCAGGTCACTCACTTGCTTCTGCCTGGTTTGATAAGGCAAACAAAACTGCAGTGGAGGTATTACTGCTTGTAGCACAGTTCAGTTTGGTTGTATTTTGGATTAGTTTCAATTTAATGGCTCTTGCTTTATTGGACTTTGGATGCAGTGGATGAGATCTTTTGAATTTTGACCCAGGGTTAACAAACCACAAATATTGGTCCCTTTCATTTTCTATAGTACAACACCTTCTTTAGCATTCTTTTATCTAAATAAAGCCTGGTCCTAGTTCCACTAAGTTCTCCCAAGTAATGGAGCTTAAAACATTTTGCACGAAGTGGAATAACTGCATAAAAAAATAAGGTCATATTTGGTAGTGCAAATCAGGTGGGGTAGGGATGGTGGTGTGTGTTGTGTGTGTGGTTTTTTTTTTTTTTTTTTTTTTGCTTTTGATGGCTCGGTGAGTATGAAGCCAAGAAAAAGTATGTAATTCAGATACCAAAGAAACTATTAAAGACCAACACAGGTAAACATTTTTTTAAGATCTTTACAGATGATAAATGTGTAATGGCAAAATATAGCTGCATTAAAAAGAAAACCATTCTTTATTTGCTTTTAACAAACTAGGACTGAATGATAAGGACTGAGCTACCGGTACAGCTGGAAATTTTTAAACTCAAAATTGATTTCTGTCTTTAAGTGTTAAATTGTTTTCAGCTTTAATTAATGGTACTTATCTTTGCCAATTCTTGAACTTATTCTCTAAGCACTAAACTACTCAAAATTGAAGTTTTTATTTAAAAATGAACCTAAGCTATTAAGCATGAATATAAGATTTGCTCTATCTTGACTACTTTTTTTTTTTTTTTTTCCCCCCCCCCCTCTCTCCTTAGCAAAGTCTGGAAAGGCACCATGTTAAACATGATCCTGAGAAGCAAAAACTTAAGGTAAGAGGATTAGTTTGTGCAAGCAAAGTAATTCAGATTTCAGACCACTGAGATTTCACCAGCTAGCACAGTGTAATAACGTTTGTTTAAATCTTTAATTCACCATTTTAAATAATTAAATAAGGAATGTGTATGCTAGTCTTAAAACTACATCTTAAATTCAGAATCTGTTGCATTGTATTTCAGTTTAATGTTCGTACTGGGCAATTTATTTTCAACTTAAATGTGTTTTTGTTTGTGTCTTTTAAACATGTAAAGAAACGCACTCGTCCCAAACGAAGTCTGGCCTCTCGCCTAAGTGGATTCAGGCCACCCAAAACTAAAGATGCAAACCCATGTGAACCACTGCCTGGTGATCTACAGGAAATGGTAGAAAAAAATGGCATTGAAAATCAAGTGCAGCCCATAATATAGCTTGCAAAAGGCAATACGTTATGCTCGGGTGCAATAGGATAATGTTTCTTTCATGTATTTAATATAAAGCACTTTATTAATAAATCTCACAGCAGCTAAACATAATTGTCCTTAGTTGTTGTTGTTCTGGCTGTCTTGGGGACTGATCTCATTTCCTTGTGTGTTCTTTTTGTCTTGTTTCTTCAACTCATTTAGCTCCTTTTCGGACAAGTGCCTCAGAATGCACATCATTGCTTTTCCCTCTCTCATCACCTTTGGTTTTGATACAAATGTAGCTATGTTAGGAATGCTTTCGACAATACCTTCAAGTAGAGTTTCCTTGATGGGGTGGGGGAAAAGAAACAAATATAGATTAATAATACAGAACCTTTTCCAATAGCTTTCCCAAATTCAGACCACTGCTACAACACAAGGTTGCACATAATTTGCAGCCTAGAATTCTTTGAAACCCATTATAACATACAAATGTTAAAACTAAATGTGGGCATACCGCCTTGGCTTATCACTAAAAAGGTCTGAGGTTAAATTTTTTTAATTCAACTCTGTTAACTTACCATTTTCTCTACATTCGTAGAAGCAGATTTTCCTCTCACAGTTATTCGAACATGGTGCTTTTTTTCAAGCCACTGCTTAATTTGTTTTGTTTTTATTTCCAAGTCATGTTTTGCAATATCTGACGAAAACCCCAACTCCTTTACTTGAGTTATACCTACATTAGGGGGGGGGGGGGGGGAGATTTAGGTTTAGTTTAGAAATATTTTTCTGTTTTGTTAAAATTTGCCAAATTGAATGCACAATAAGTATTAAAGTCCACTTTTCAGTTCAGCAACTAGCTATACATACTCCTTACTAGATCTTTAAGACACATACAGTAGAACATCAGATGCAATCAAAAGCAAAATTCAATATGAAATTCGGATATTTTGGTATTTTACCCATTAAATTACCTATGTCCTTCTAGGATATACTGTTACCCGACATTTTAAATCTATCATGTGAAAAGTCTACTCCATGAAACTTAATGTGTGGGCATATCAAGATTTGATCTTCATTTAAGCGATATCTATAATAAGGATATCATTTACATTGTGTAGGCCACTGTATAATCTAAACATAAATGCAAATGTCACAAGTGCAAAAAAAGTGCACTCCTACATTAATCACTACCATAAATACCTCAAATTATAATTGGGTGCAAATGATTAGAACATCATTAGAGAGGATCTTGGAGGAACCTGAACTATTTAAACCTCATACATTTGGTTTTCTCTTTAAATGTGTGTTAATACCATGTCTAGATCAAAAGCATTCCCTGGGGTCTTCAGAAGCAAGGTGTTCTGTCAGAATACTGTAGCTCCACTGCGTGTGAATCTTGCAGCATGACAGAGACTCAAAACATAAGTCAATCCACCCATGAACTGCTGAAACGAAACAAATGGAGGGCTCTGAAATGGCCATGTTAATGACTGGATCTGATTCCCATTGAGACGTTGTGGGGGGCACAGCAGAAAGGTAGTGGGAAAATCCTTTCTCCCGGCTGATATCGGAGACTATTACCTATAAGAAATGTTTACTTGAGGTTGTTTCTACTAATGGGGGCAATACCAGCATTAGGGCCAAGGGTGTATTTACGTTTTCCACAGACATAAATGGCAAATTTTTTTTTGGTTGAATAAATTGTAAAGTCAAATTTTCATAAACCAATATATCACCTTTACATATATTCTGATTAAATGAAGATCAAATCTTTATATATGTACTTTTTCAAATCCCTGTATATTTATTGACTCTGTTTAAAGTTTGTAGAGTAATTGCAGGTAACTGCAATGGTTTACATACAGTACACAGCAAATCAATCTTGTTGCATTCAGCTTTAAAATATGCATTTTTCTTATTTTTGCTTCTATGAACTTGTCTGACTATCATCGAACAGTGTAGGGTAATAACACATTTTTAAAATAAATCTCCTGTTAGGGTGCACAGAAACCTAACCTGAAGCCTGATTCCACTGACTTCCCAAAGTAAATGAAACTCACACTTCCTTAATACTTACCAGTCTTTGCTTTCTCCTTTTCTCTAAGTTTTAATTGCTCTTCATAAATCTGTTTTCCAGTCATCAAGCGGTAGACTGGCGGGTCAGTAGTATCCTTTAGCAGCACCAGTTTTAATCCACTTTCATCCATAACACGGATGACATCTGCTCTATGCATGTGACCTAAGTTCTCTCCATTTTCATTAAACACCTGGAGAATTCGGTGGGGAATCTTTCTACCCACATTTCCAAATGCCTTTCTTTCTCTAGGGTCTGGTTTCAAGTTGTCAACTTCTTGGTCTTTATTGGTCACATCTGAAAAGTGACTAATACTTTTAAGTAGTTCCCAAGAGGTTGAAGTTAACGAAGAATTCAATGGAAATGCCTGGCCAGTGGTTAGTTTCGTTAGTGTATGCAGGTAAGGAGTGCCAAAATCCCTTCTGGTGAAATTACTGGCCATGACTCTGGATTCATGTTTCAGTCCAGTGCAGACGATTCTTCTCAAGCAAACTGTCGCCATACTAAAATAAAGCAAAATGGGTCAGCTTTAACTACTAAGGGGAAACATTTTTCAAAACTAACATCTTCAAACATTGAGCAGTTTTGGAGATGTCAAGCAATTTTGATTTTTAAATACAAAGTCTGAGGCAATATACAGTATGTTTGTTTGACCTTTGAAGGACTGACCGTGTTTTAAAGTACATCAGTTCTGCATCTGCCTCCCTTAGTAGTTGACATTTATTATAAGATTTTAAAAATGTAAATGACAATTTATTAAAGCCTGTTTTATTTGCTTTATATGCCTACAAACTACTTAAATGTTTTTGGATGCTTGTCCTGTAAATTGTTTTATTTTTAACATTTCAGTACTACTGATTTTCTTTCTAACTAACGTTTAACAGTTTTGCAAGGTTACCCCCTAATTAAAATTTCAAGAAATACTTTTTTATTCAACAGGTAGTATGGTTATTTTTGTGCAAACTTACTATACAATTATCTTAGTATTCAGATATGAAATGACTAAAAATTAAAGTATTTCTAACAGCCGTGCAGCTCAGTTTGAGACCCAATGGTGCAGCAGGGAGGTAAGGTATCACAAGACACTTTGGTCCAATTTGATTCTGGACTTGTGTGCCTTTTTTGGGGAGTCTGCATGTTTGTTGACTTCTCCACATTAACTTTAAAGGAATGCCATAAAGCTCATTATACAGTAACGGTGCACTGCACATTATACACTTGACTTGAACATTCCTAGTTTTCCTACTCTTTCTCTGTACGTTTAGCATTTGTGTGCTGAGAGGTTGATGCGCTTGCTGCTTCTTGAGCAGCTCTTCTTTTCTCCACCGTATCGGCCCACTTCTTCTCTTCTTTCGTCAGCATCTTTTCTCATTAAAACTGATTAAGTCAATGCTTGTGTTGCAATTACTTAGTACATTTTCTTTAATTTTTCACTTAAGCTGGCACTTAAATCATTCTTGAGGCAGATTGAAAACTTAATTTAGGAAGAGGTAGGGGAAGTGACGGCGAAGGTTGTAGGGATGAGAATGGCACCTGTATGCATGTGCTGCACGGCTGCCCGCTGCTGACAGTTGATTCTACAATAAAATAAAAAGAGAAATAACCTTGGAGGTCAATCATCACCCTGAAAGCAGATAGTCACGTAGAATATATGTACAGTGGAACCTCGGTTCACGACCAAAAAGTTCGCCAAACTTTTGCCGCGGTTCATGACCACACACTCGGTATACGAACAAGCCAGTTTCCCTTTCGGTTTGTGCGCGCCGATGATTTCCGCATGTGTTGCATTGTTCTCGGTCAGACATGTCTGCCTGCCTGAGAGAGAGAGAGAGAGAGAGAGAGAGAGAGAGAGAGGGAGAGGGTGCGTGCTGCTGAGAGAGAACGAGCCTGCTTCTGCAGCTGAGCAGGGAGCCTGGGTGTTTTGTGTCAGTGTTATTCAATGTTTTTACATTAGTTTACTATTACACTGTGCATTCTATGGTGTTCGAGCAAAGCGAACAAGACATCATCATCTAACCTAGCAGTTGTTGGAGTGCTTCTGGCAGACACACTTCATGTGCTCCCAGCTTTTAAAACAACAACAAGCAGAACACAGCTCGCCAGCGGATGATCCGACCGCATCTCCTTAGCGTGCATTCAGCCCAAACACCCTAAAAAGACAAATGGCAGATACGCGAAGTGGCAAAAGGACAGCTGCTGTACAGGCTTTTAAATGATCGGTGTGCAGCGCGACAAGCAGAAAACGCAGCTCACCAGCAGCAAGACAGCAGCTGGTTCGACTGAATCTCCTTAGCGTGTGTTCAGCCCCCCACAATGCGAGCAGCATTATACATCCCACGAGAGAGAGATTTAACCACGCCCGGGGCTGGAAATAACTGATAAATGTTTTTACAAAAGTTTTAACGTAAAAGTGAAAATAATGCATATGTAACAATTACCATGAAAATAACAATCTCTTTAAATTGTATATCCGGTAAAACAAACCTGGGGGTGGACGAGCGAAGCCCCTTAGTATATATGTACGTACTCTTTGCATTATATATGTCAAATAATGCAAAGAGTACGCGACACGTGGTAGGTAACCACCCATACAATCAGATTGGGATTCCGATCTCCAGGCTGTCAAATAAACATACCACACGGCATGGCGCAGTGTATAGAGGCTTCGCCTCTGAAGCTGACGTCAGAGGTTCGATCCCCGCAAAGAGTGCAGTGGAGTGTGTACGCCTGATGAGCCCAAATATGGGCGAAACACGTGTTGCGTACTCTTTGCATTATTTGACAGTAAACCATGTAACATTCTATGATCTGCTTCTCGCGACTGAGAGGGCCTGTGGCAGATGTTTGCCGACTGGCAGACCAACCACATGCGTTACTTGGTAGGTAACCACCCATACAATCAAATCGGGACTCAGAACACGGATGCTATTAATATATGTGTGTATCTATACTGTACTGTGGTGGACGACCAGAGCCCTTACTCAGCCGGGACACCCTGAGTAGGTTAGGACTGGGGGAGTGAGTGTTTTCAAGACCGTTTCTCCCCCAAACTGACAGAGGGCAGCCCCTTTGGCTTCCAGTGGTGCCACGGCTTGCATGCATGGAAGCTCAACCCTGCTGTGGCCACCTGCACTTTTACACAGCCCTATTTGACAGCACTTCCACCACACCCAGAAGTGCTGCCGGAGGAAGCTCACTGGGCACCTGGGGTCCTTCCAGGGAGCCAGTTACCACCATTCAGGGGCTAGAGTCAGGAGGAAGTGGACAAAACACAAGGCGGAAGGACTGGCGGCAAAGAAGGGACTGTGCTTTACTGTGTGTGCTGGATATGTGTAAATAAATTGGGTATTGTGTGCTAAACTTGTCTCTCTGCCTGTCTGTGTCGGTTTATCGGTTTAGGGTGGCTGTACACACCCTGGGCTTTCACAATACATGAATATATAGATAGAATACAAAGTGGACTGACTGACTCACACAAAAACATGGTTAGTTAAAAAACTGACATATGGCATCTAGGACTGTCAGTATCTTGTTATGAAAGGATATTTCAATATATAAATATTTAAGGTAACCCACCCCCACAAAAAAACTGAATACTTTCGACTGATTTGATTGAAATTTGGTGAATATATAGAAAAAAGAAAATCAACCAACCCATGTTTTTTATTTGTCATTATTTATTGATATGTTAATATACAGTGTATCCGGAAAGTATTCACACCACATCACTTTTTCCACATTTTGTTATGTTACAGCCTTATTCCAAAATGGATTAAATTCTTTTTTTTCCTCCGAATTCTACACATAAACACCCCATAATGACAACGTGAAAAAAGTTTACTTGAGGTTTTTGCAAATTTATTAAAAATAAAAAAACTGAGAAATCACATGTACATAAGTATTCACAGCCTTTGCTCAATACTTTGTCGATGCACCCTTGGCAGCAATTACAGCCTCAAGTCTTTTTAAATATGATGCCACAAGCTTGGCACACCTATCCTTGGCCAGTTTCGCCCATTCCTCTTTGCAGCACCTCTCAAGCTCCATCAGGCTGGATGGGAAGCGTCGGTGCACAGCCATTTTAAGATCTCTCCAGCGATGTTTAATCGGATTCAAGTCTGGGCTCTGGCTGGGCCACTCAGTGACATTCACAGAGTTGTCCTGAAGCCACTTCTTTGATATCTTGGCTGTGTGCTTAGGGTCGTTGTCCTGCTGAAAGATGAACCGTCGCCCCAGTCTGAGGTCAAGAGCGCTCTGGAGCAGGTTTTCATCCAGGATGTCTATGTACATTGCTGCAGTCATCTTTCCCTTTATCCTGACTAGTCTCCCAGTTCCTGCCGCTGAAAAACATCCTCACAGCATGATGCTGCCATCACCGTGCTTCACTGTAGGGATGGTATTGGCCTGGTGATGAGTGGTGCCTGGTTTCCTCCAAACATGATGCCTGTCATTCACACCAAAGAGTTCAATCTTTGTCTCATCAGACCAGAGAATTTTGTTTCTCATGGTCTAAGAGTCCTTCAGGTGCCTTTTGGCAAACTCCAGGCGGGCTGCCATGTGCCTTTTACTAAGGAGTGGCTTCCGTCTGGCCACCCTACCATACGGGCCTGATTGGTGGATTGCTGCAGAGATGGTTGTCCTTCTGGAAGGTTCTCCTCTCTCCACATAGGACCTCTGGAGGTCTGACAGAGGGACCATCGGGTTCTTGGTCACCTTCCTGACTAAGGCCCTTCTCCCCCGATTGCTCGGTTTAGATGGCCGGCCAGCTCTGGGAAGAGTCCTGGTGGTTTCGAACTTCTTCCACTTATGGATGATGGAGGCCACAGTGCTCATTGGGACCTTCAAAGCAGCAGAAATTTTTCTGTAACCTTCCCCAGATTTGTGCCTCAAGACAATTCCTTTGACTTCATGATTGGTTTGTGCTTTGACATGAATGGTCAACTGTGGGACCTTATATAGACAGGTGTGTGCCTTTCCAAATCATGTCCAATCAACTGAATTTTCCACAGGTGGACTCCAATTAAGCTGCAGAAACATCTCAAGGATGATCAGGGGAAACAGGATGCACCTGAGCTCAATTTTGAGCTTCATGGCAAAGGCTGTGAATACTTATGTACATGTGCTTTCTCAATTTTTTTTATTTTTAATAAATTTGCAAAAACCTCAAGTAAACTTTATTCACGTTGTCATTATGGGGTGTTGTGTGTAGAATTCTGAGAAAAAAAATGAATTTAATCCATTTTGGAATAAGGCTGTAACATAACAAAATGTGGAAAAAGTGATGCGCTGTGAATACTTTCTGGATGCACTATACATGCTCTGTGCCTCACTTAGATGTGACCTTATGCAAATAAAGGACATAGCAGAAGCAACTGATGGCACCGCTATCCAACAGGATGGATGGAGGACTGAAAAGGAGGCGGTGTTCTTGACAGGAAAAAAGAGACAAGATCATGTTGGACATGTACAGTGAGGTGTAAATTGAAAGAGAAAGTTTGTTGAAGTTTAACAGTTAGGAAGTGCACTATAAAGCTCCAGTGCTAGTGCCAGCTGCTGTGCTGAGTGCGTAGGTGTTGCTTCATTAGAAAAAAATTAGTAGAGAAAAAGAAGTGGAGGCAGAAGTGGTGTCCTCCAGTCCTAAGCAACGGGGACAAACAGTGTTTAAACTTAATGGGTCCTCCATGAGCTTGGTCCGTTGTAATACACATTTGCACCTGCAGACTTTGAAAGGGGACTCCCACCCTGCCCTCTCAAATCATTTATATTTACATGGTGGTCTGCTTACTTTAAACAGGGATGCCCCACAAGCTATCCCCATAGGCACTGCAAAATTCTTTACATATACATTTTCATCCGTGGAGTTTAAATAAGTACCCCTGATCATTTAAGAAGCCACCAAAACATAGTACAAGCGGTAACCACTAGAGAAAACAACCCCAAAGGTAATAAACATTCAGTTCATTACATGGGCTGCCTACATGTGCAGCGTGTAAACATCCTTACCATTTGTAATAAGTTAAACATGATTCAGTGTTAGCACTTTATTGTCAGCCTATGCCAAAAACAAAACATAAGCCTGAGCATACAACTGATGAAAAACACGTAAAGAAATGCTAGAATGTAAGGTGTAAACAACTGAAAATCTTAAACCTCTAATAATGATAATATCATACCATCCCCTCTCCATAACATACCCCATGTTCGCTCCTTCCTCTCCTTTTCTAATTCTGAGAAACTTGTCCATGCTTTCATCACATTCCACATCGATTATTGTAATTCCCTACTGGCAGGTGCCCCTACTAATCTTATATGACAGCTCCAGCTTATTCAAAACTCGGCTGCAAGAGTCCTTACTCAAACCAGCAGCAGCGAGCACATAACACCCATCCTGCTCCACCTTCACTGGCTCCCTGTGTCGTACAGAATCGAATATAAAATCCTACTAATAACCTACAAAGCTTAAACAACCTTGCGCCAAGGTGGTGTGACTTGCTCAGGATCATGAATCCAAAACCATTTAGGGTCTTAAGTGTCAGGTCCAAAGCCTTAACCACTACATCACACGGCCTCAACTGCATTTCGTAATTTCCCGGGCGAAGCCGGGTAACACTGCTAGCCCCGCCCACTTTATAATGCAGTCTAATCACAGTTTGTGTAGGATATTCAAGTTCACCCCTCCACACAATTTTTCCTCCCCCATTGCAATAGGTGCATGTGTTCCAACAAAATCGTGCATCTGAATTGTCTAATGTGGCTGTATCTGCTATCAGATTTCGGCTCCATTCATGTTGCCAGGAAAGGATCGGACTCTCTCCATCACCTCAAACCTGGAATAAGCAAGTTGCCTGAATAGATCAAACGACACCACTTGTCAAAAGTGCAACAAATTCAGATATATTTAATTACAAAATAGCATACCCGATGAAGACTGAAACTAGCAACACAAAAGGTAACACGTTTGAACGACACCTAACTTTGTCATTGCCGCCACGGTTTTTCGCCTTTTGGAACTGATGCACATTTAGGAGATTCATTTAAAATAATTTGAATAATTGCCTTCGACAATTTAAAAGTAAAGCAACGAACTGCTATTTTCATTTTTAAGTCATTCTCGTCAACGGCAAGTAATTAAAGACTTACCCGAATATTATTTGACTAAATAAAAGGATTCAGCACACGCATGCTTTTGTGCAGGAGTACAATGCCAGACTTTTCTTTTCGGCGCTGAGAAAGTGGAATTCAAGACAGGTCGTCCAGAGCCTTACCTTCGTAATTACAAGTTCGTCGCATGTGTATGACGTCACGAAGATTTGTCGCATATCGAGCTGCGTACCTCCAGCAATTAGATCGAAGTTATTTTTAATCTCTTTGATTTGGGGACCCAGTTGTATCAGCGTTTGGTTAGTAACATTTAAAATACAGCGATATGCTACACAATAGAAAGAGTAGAGTTTGGAGCGCGATTAAAAACGAGTATAAAAGGCGTAACAGGCGCGCTGACAAACAATATTAAATCGAAGAGCGGGCGAGCATAGCTGGTAAATTGCTGTTAGTGAAAATTACTGACACGGCTATTTTTTTTTCAGGAGCTGGTAACCAAAAGACTGCGACCCGCTGGTTAAGAAATACTGGATTATTACAGTATGAATTGTGTATGGATATGATATTTTATCATGTGAGCCGCATGCATGCATTTCCAGTCGTCAGTAATTTGGCAAAACATGGATTTCTTTTAGCTGTTACAAGACGCACAGAATAGATCGAACTTAATTTGTCCCCAAGGGGAATTTTGGCTTTTTACAGAAGCTCGTCTCGTAAATAAATTGATAACGCAGGGAACCATAAAAAGTGAGATCAGTTACAAAGTAGTGTCGTTCACATCAGGATTTAGGGACCTTAAAAACTAGACTTGATGTTACTTTGAAAGAATTAAAAGGATAGGACTGACGGGCTTAGTTTGGGCTGAATGGCCCTGTGCTCAGGTCAGTTTTTGTAATGTTGTGATATACATACACCAGAATAACTACAAGGAAAGAAAACGTCAGACTTGGCAGGCCTAGTCACAGTTAGGCATTCTGCAGACACCAAATATAAAGGTATTTCGTGACACACTTCTGCTGAATAATTTATTGGCTGAAAGTACTTGGAATAAAGAGATGAGAGGGAAAATGGTGTCAGTGGTTAGCGTGTGTCTGACAGTTGATTGTCATGTTGGATTTTTTTGGTAGATCACCTCGTGTATTTATAGGATTTAACCAGACCAGCTTTTTTGACATAAAGACTGACAGGGTAGATTAATTGGAGACCCAAACAAGCCCGTTGTGAAAGAATGTGCCATGAAGAGAAATGGCAGGCAGGCAGAGGGGAGCAAGTGCCTCTATGCCAGGAGTAATGGAGGTCCATAGTGGCTGCAGTTATTTATTCCAACCAGTGTTGGAATTAGAAACCCGGCCTAACAGATAACCACCAAACTTAGTATTTCATTATATGGCTGGTTAGTGATTTCATTCTTCCAAGACAAAAATTGTATATTTTTTTGTTTTCTGAGAACGTTATCAATATGTAATGTGGTTCCTCCCTTCTCTCGCGTTTATTTCAAAACATTTTATTAATACAGATACTTCATAATGCATGTGCACTATCGTGGACGTTGACATGTATGGTGTAGCAGAAGTCCGTCTCCATAGTTTGATAATTCATTTGCTTGGGTGTTTATTGTTGCTTTTAAAGCAGTGACGAGTGTGCGTTGGTTTTGTGTGTATCACTAAAGATTTTGGATCACCCGGATTTTTTGAAAACTTTGAAGTCTGATACAGCAAGTTACCATACTGATTGTACACCATGTAGATAACCCTAACCGTTAGTATATATTAAAATGTTCAGATGTTACTCCTATTCATTGCATTGGTATAATTGTACCGTTACACGTTAGATAATACATAGGCCTATCTCATTAATGTATTGTTTCAATTCCGCTAAAAGCTTCCGTTAGCACTGGCTTTCCTTCTCGCAGTCAAACTTTGATGTGCGAGAAGGCTTAACTCATCAAGTATGGTATTCATAAATGCAGCATTGTCGCCGTCGGATAAACTATATTTTGATCATTTTGTGTACGTATTTGAAGGTTTTGGCATGTGGGGACCCGGGGGAAGGCAGAGGGGCCCACACGTACCCAGTTGCCTGGGGCCCAAATATTTCTGGTGGCGGGCCTGACACAGGGTTAAATGGAAGCACGTTAGTTGCAGAGATGGTGATTCTTTTGTCATCTGCACCTCATTACTAACTGATGACTGGTTAAAAAAAACGGCAACAATTAAAATCTTAATGAAGCAGTTTAAAACTAAAATAGGCAATTACAGGTTCTGAATTGTTAAGAGCAAGTTATTTAAAACTAAGTTTAAAAAAATACAACTTTATTAGTAAACTAGCCTTACTAGTTAAACTATAACTTAAAATATTTACTATGTATTGCCTATGTGTACTTTCAGTGTCTTTCCTCCATATTGACGTATGTCTGAAGCTCTCTTCACCGGCGCTACCTCTCTAGTGTGTTCCAGTAAAGTCTGCTTCTCAGACTTGGTCATTATTTTCAAGGTGCCTTTCTCTCCCCCGTCTGGTTTTATACTTTTCATCTTTTGAGGTGACTCTCTCAGCTTGAGCCTTTACTCCTCCTTGTGTGTCTCACACTTGTATTTCCTCTTTCTTTCATCACGTCACCAAAGCCAAAGTGACCAATCAGATTGGTCTAAGGGACGGTACACACAGACCATTAGTGTTTTATTATGTAGTGCAGTAGACAGAAACACAGGTCCTAATTAAGAAACTGGTTAAAGTAAAAACCTGCAGCTACTGTGGACCTCCAGGACCGGAGTTGAGTGTCCCTACTCGAAAAATGAGCCACAAACTCCCTTTCATTGGTAAAAGTTTGGGAGGGTGTCTGTTATAATTTAAAGAGCGACTGTTATTTAAAATTTTATAAACTTAAATTTATATGTAAAAGTAAAATGCAAGAAATCTTTTATATCTCACATATTTGTTGTAAGTGAAAGGTCTGTTTTAATTATGTGTGTTACATATTGAGTGGATGCTATGGTGGCCTAATTACAAACTGGCATGTACTTTTTAAATCATTCTTAGTAGGGAAAAAAACACACAGATCTACAAATAAATCTTGATTATGTATGTTTGGTTCATAGAAATGCAAACGGCCATCCGTGACTTTTGTTGATGCCTCATATTATTGTCATGTTAAAATGAAAAGACAGACCCTTTAATAATAATTTTTGTTTTGTAAAACCTATAGTAAGCAGTGTGTCTAATACCATTAAGTTTATACAAGCTCTTCAGAAAGGACTGTAGGCGCTTTTGACCTGCCAGTCTGCTTGACAGAGTTTCTTTATGGCCTAAAAAAGGGGATTTTATGAGCCTGCTCGTAATAGTCGACTTTTTGCTACATTACTTCATTTCTTTTCTTGCTCACCCACCCCATTGTTTGACTAGGTAAAGAAGCTCTCCACAGCTGTTTTGAAGCAGAGGTTGGCAGAATTTACTCTTTATACGGGCAAATGCATCACTGAATGCCAAAAGTGAATGATTTGTGAGTTGCCAGGGCAACATGCAGGGAAGATTATCGGCTGGGCAGCTGGGTTCAAAAGTGCTGCTGGGCTCAATGGAAGGTAAGGGGTGAGTCAGGTTGGCAAGCTGCACAACACTTACCCATGGTAAGACATTGGAGCTGTTGGGAAGTTGTTGAGGAAGGTGATGGATGCTGCAATCTGTTGAAGGGAGACGGGGTCCCCCAGATCTGTGTTTTTGTTTATAGGTAACATGATTCATTGTAAGGAAGGCTTATGTCGGGTTGGGTCTCCACACCTCAACAACCTAAACTAAGCAATCTGCCTAGCGAGGTTAGGTTTACACCTTAAGACAGTCTTCAGACTCTGCTGACTCCGCTCGCACCACAGCCAAAGAGGACACTGCCTTGTGAGTCCTTTCTGCACATTCGCCCTGCATACATTACGGACCAGAAGTGGTCAAAGAGTGGTGGATAGCGAAACTGCTAATGTTCTGTCCTCTGAAATGCACCTCTGTTTAAATAAAGTGTCAAGTAAGGCAGATTATAGCCATGCATGTAAAACATTACCTAAAATCCCCTATGAAGACCATGACAGGGAATCAAAAAAAGACAGATAAGATCACAGAAATAAAGTAAAACAAGTTTCTGTCAAATAAAATTAATTTAAAATTAACATCAGTTTTTCAAACCAGCTCATTTTGTTGTTGTTGTTGTTTGTTTTAAATTACAGGATAGAAGAAAGACAGAGCCTGTCCCTGAAGCTTTAGGTGAAAGGCAGGAACTAATCCTGGATGGGATAGCAGACTGTTGCTTAGTCGGACATTCCCTTCATAATTAGGGCAGCTCACCCCTGACTATTTGAAGGTGGGATTAGTCAAGGTAGGGGTGGGGATAAGATCACAAAAAATAAGGCCGGCTGTAAAAGTGTACGGTGAATCCGAAAGAGAGCACCATTTCTTGAAGTAACCACTAGGGGACAGGCTGTTACAGTAGCACTGAGACTTTAGATAGCCATTTCTTATCTTTAATTTCCACAGATGAGTATGTGATTCAGTATTTAATTGAAAGACTTCTGGTGGGTCCATTTTATTAGTGCCATTGAGAATTTTAAAGACCTGCGCTACATCTAAATGTTGTTTTATCTGCTTGAGAACAAAGGTTTAATTCGATTACCCAGTTAAAATAAGACAAATTAGTCCAAAGACTATTTGCTATGGACACAATGTGGACTCCTCTAAATGAAGAATGGTTGTGCAATGAGTAGTGCTGCCACCTCACAGTTCCAGCATCCTAAGTTTATATCCTGACCCAAGTTGTTACTTGCTTGAAATCTTCATGTTGTCTCCATGTCTGTGTTGGTTTTCCTCCCACATCTCTAATCTCTAGTGACCTTTTATGCGTGTGGGTGTTGTGTTAGTGGGTCCTATGAAGGGCTGTTGCCTTAGCCACAGCTGTTTCTTGCTTTCCTGCCTTGCACCCAACACTGCTGGGATTGAGTCCCCTCACACACAACCTCCTAAATTTAATGAAATTGAGTTTGAAAATGTTATGTTACACTAAACAGAATGTTTTTACTGTTTACCCAATTTTGATGGTGGTCATGGACTTTTGGAATCTCTGCTTGTTTGGTATTTGCTATTTTTTCAATTTTGATGTAATCATCACATTTTAAAAGTTTACTTTTTTATTTAGAATCAGTGTTATTAATATAAATTACTGAGAATAATGGTCCACCTGTGGATTCCTGAGCTACTCGTGTGATAACTCAAACCAATGTGGAGTCATTTATCATTAGTGTTTGTTTCCTGCTCATTAAACTGTTTGAAATCCAGCTTTCCAGTTTACTTCTAATGAAATCTAATTAAATTATGTTGTAGAAGAGTGTAGAAGTTGGTATTACTATATGCATTTTACAAATTTTCATAGCTTTATAAAGTAACTAAGAAAAAGTCTGTTGAATCTATTCTGATATTTCAAAAGAATGGGTGATAGTGGCGCAGTCATTAGCTCTGCTGCCACACTGACCCAGAAGACTGGGTTTGCATCCAGTCTGTACAAAGTTTAAATATTCTGCCTGTGAGACTGAAAGAAGATGTATTTTCTTTTTCACACACACCACACATGCAAGTTTTGAGGTAAGGAAAACAATAAACTAGTAATACTCCGTGATGACGGCACCAGAGGGTAGCGGCGTATTACAGGTTAATTAGCACATGCAGATTAAGAATTTCTTTGTATTCTTTACATGTGACAACATTAACCCTAAGCACATGCACACAAACACACACACAGAGTGTGTGTGTGTATATATATATATATATATATATATATATATATATATATATATATAATATGAGAGAGAGAGAGTTGAGGGTTCAAATAATGTGAATATCATATAAAAGTACCTTTTGCAGGTTCTAAAATATGTATATATTTGGGCGAGTCAACAAGAGCTGTTAGGGCAGTTTATTTTATAGTATTCAGGCAGTTCTGAGGATTCAGAGCATGAAGATGTGTTGTGGCACTGTGGTCCTGTGTGGTGTAAATTAGGCTATTCTGAGTTGTGGGAAGCATGGCTGCACTGACACAGGTCATTCGGAGGAGTTCTGACTGTTCTGTACATATTCTTCTGAAAGCTCTAAGGGACATGTACTATCAAGGAAAATCCTTTGCTTTTCACACTGACCTTAAACTTGAGGTTCTTTGCTTTGTGGGAGCATGTA
Organism: Polypterus bichir lapradei; assembly: GCA_026402145.1. Classification (NCBI taxonomy): domain Eukaryota; kingdom Metazoa; phylum Chordata; class Cladistia; order Polypteriformes; family Polypteridae; genus Polypterus; species Polypterus bichir. The sequence continues at coordinate 8,781,535 of JANRMT010062834.1, forward strand.
CTCCAAGCTGTAGAATTATATAGTGTTTTCACCTGAACAGGATCAGTCATGGCCACTAAGGTACACCCTTACTTATAGTGCTGATTAATCCAAGACAAGATTATGTGCAAACAGTATTGAAGACATGACCTTTCACCGCTACTGACCTGGAAATGATAATGAGCTCTTCATTCCCAGACAAGAAAGGCAATATGGTTAATATGATAAGCAGAAGCACACACCTTTATACTATACTATACTATACTATACTATACTATATAACATATAAAACCTGGACTATTATGTCTGCACTACTTTTCAGTCTGGGTGCACATTCTTTACTTACTGTGTCTTTCCCAAGGCAGATTCACAGCAGATTATGTCATTCGCTGATGGAATTGTTATTGTCTGGTTTATATCTTTTATCTATTAGGCATGTCCATCCTGTGAGTACCAAGTCATACCTCCTTATTATCCTTATTGTAAAGAAAAACACTCGGTAAATAATTATTATACAAATACAACATTCAAATGACAAAACATTTGTCAAAGAGAAAAACAAACAAGCAACTGTTAAACCTTAACCAAATTTAAAAAAGATACTAAAACAAAGACTCAATTGTAAGTACGTTAACCAATCCTAGTAATGTAAATTCAGCATTTCACTCTGAACAAGGGAGCAAAGTCTGTGTAATCTCTGAGGTGAGTACATCTTCATTCAGTTCCAAATTGTGAAAATTAAGAAAAAAGTAACTACATATCACTCCACCCCTTTGACAACAGGTGAAGATCAGAAGTCTATTCAGGCTTTACTCAGGACAGGTGTGAATGCCCAGGTTGGTACATTCGCTCTTCCTGCACTCTAGCTGCACATTTCTCTCTCCAGGGTTCGGTTCATCAGAATCATGCCCTTTTCACTCTGAATGTTTAATCCTTTACACAAATCTTACTGCCCAGAGCAGAATAGCTTCTTCACCCCTGTCCCATAGTCTTTTCAAACACAGACATAAAAAATGTGAACAATAATCAGCAGAAGGCAAAAGAAGATTGGCTTGCAAGGGAATATTTTGCTTAACTATCCTCAATCAGCTCCATTAGATCCACACTACTATATTTTCATTTAAAAAACAGATTCCACACAACCGCAGCGTTTTTACCCCCAAAAACAGAGACTTTTGAAAACACTTTTCAGAACTATATACTTCCGAAAATGCCAGCTCAACACTGCAGTGTGGATGGGAAAAAATGGGGAGTTTTCAAAAATGTAGACTCTAACTGAGCTGTGATTGGTTCATGCTTATTGCAGTATGTGTCCCTTCCCTGATTGGATCCTGCCCATCCCATTCCCTGATGGGTCACCCTTCACCGAAGAAAATCATATCCCAGCACAATGGACATAGAAGAGCTGCTTTCCATGGCACTTGTTGTGTTGCTTACCTGTAAACATCTAAATTGTGTTTTCTACAGTTTGAAAGATGCATATACTGTACAAACAGGAGGCAAATTTACGGATCAGTACAGTTTTTTGATAAATCCCATAGCCAAGGGTAACCATGTCTGAGATGATTTTATTGATGAGAGTCATGGACTAGTTGGAATGACTCATTGGGTATGCCACATTGGGTGAGCAGATTCACAGGGACATGCTAGGGACTGGTTCTGATATGCTAAAATTTTGTAAATGAAAGTAACAACTGAATTTTGCTGAAAAAGCCACATAATGTGATATTGGATTAAGGAGCATATCATGCAAGATGTTACCCCTGTACCATAATCATGGATATGCTAACAATTCTTTGTTCTCAAAAAGGTTTTACACTTATGAATATACAACAGCATCTTTAGCATATAGTTGATAATATATACAAATCTTTAGGAAAGCACTGTGATATAGCGGGTCGGCGGCTCCAAATGAATGGCCAGTTTTTTACATAAATAATCGCCACACTCGCGGCTTAAGGAGAGGGCATGGTAGTGTGGCCAGAGCGGTTCCTGGGAGTGATACGGGTGTGGGCATTTCCGCACTGAAGTGCACAGTTGTGGGATCGCCCGTGTCCGTAATTGATGCTGGGAGCTGCTGATTGCCACACTTGTGCCATGTCCCCGTTATAAATAAGAGGAGTGTGAGTGTGGAGGGGAGAAGAAAAGAGAAAAGATAGAACGACGGAGGTTAAGGGAGGAAGAAGGCAGGAGACGTTGAGAGCCGGTGCAGGAGCAAGCGAGCGAGAGAGAGCAGTCTCGCTGGGTATGGCAGGCAGCTGGCAGGAGAGCCCCTGGAATGAGTGTTTGGCCAACACTCTGGGGCTGAAAGAAGTGGTCGCTCCAGCTGAACGGTTTTAAGGAGTTGGAGTGACCGGCAGTATGGAGGGCTCGCCGCGGAAGGCAGCGAGAGTTGAGGAGACTTTGGAGGGTGAGTCTCAGTGTGAGCGTCCTGGCTGTTGGGGTACCCAAGTTTTGGTCCAGAGGGATGAGCTCTATGTAGCCAGGGGATGGAAGGCTACTGGACCAGTGTGGAAGGCAGCTGCCTGCAGATAGGGCGACTCCCCTGTTTCACGGCCCGTATGGGAGAAGCAGGGGAGTCGCCAGCTAAAAGAAGGCGGCACCGGGTTTTTAAAAGGGGGCTGCTTCCAGCCTGTTGTTTTTAATCTCGTTTGAAACATTTTGATGCACTGCACTTTGGAAACTGTTTTGGTTTTGTTTGGTTTGTTTTAATAAAAGTACTTTTACACTCCTCTTGCTGCCAGTGTGATTTGTCCTCATTGCACAGCTCATCTGGTTACATTAATGATGGTGTTCGGTTTGAGAGGCTCCCAAAAGAGAAGTGGGAGCATGAAGCTGGACCCTCACTGTCACAAGCACATTTTCTTTATAGGTAAAGTAGGATTATCTAAGCTTAATAATGGAATATATGAGGGAGATTCAAAAATTCCTTGAATTCATGAAATTAATTTTTACTTCCCTTGAGATGCAATCCTCTTTTCCCAGTGCTTCTCCCATTCCTGTCAATGTTTTCTGTACTTTTGTTACTGTGTCTTTTATTTATTTATTTATTTTTTATATTTCTTCCACAGTAGAAAATCTTCCCTTCAGTCTCAATTTTAATTTTGGAAACAAAAATAAGTCACTAAGAACAAGATCCGACAAATACAGAGGGTGTGAAGTAACAACCACGTTGTTTTTGATTAAAAACTCTTTAATAATGCGGTGTGTGCAGGTTTGCTGTCATGGTCCAAAACACAGTTCTGCATGCGCCACTGCTCGGGATTGATGTTTTCCTATAGACAACTCAGCACTTCAGTGTAATTTCTCTCATTAGCATTCTGTTCACCGCGAACAAACTCTTTATGAACGAGTCAAAAATGTGATCATCATTGTCTCTTGAGAATCTGCCCTGTTGGCATGGGGAAAAAAAATCACTAAATACACCTGCACCGTTCTCAATAGACTCAGCACAGTGCCACTTGGTACTGAGCCATGTAGGCACATGATACTTAGTGACATATTCAATAACCACTCCCAAATTCTGAGTATGTTTGGATTCCTCCTCATATTCATGGTGCTGAGACTCCACGTTGGAGGCTGTTTCCTAGACAAGTGTCTGCATACTTTAACCAGATAAACAAAAGTCTGTATAAAATTTCTCATGACATCCTTACAAGGACAAGCTGATCACAGCTGCATGTCCTAGAACAATATCTGTTTATTTAACACCGTTATGGGCAGAGTGGTGGCTCTGAGGCTAGAAATTTGCACTGGCAATCGGAAAGGTTGCCAGTTCAAATCCTGTTAATGCCAAAAGAGACTCTACTTTGTTGGGCCCTTAACCTGTAATTGCTCCATCCTGGGTATGACGTTAATCTGCATCCAGCCCTGCATATAGGTCCTGCAACCAGTAGGGAAACCTGAGGTTTGGTGGCAGAATTGGCACTCCAGCCACCATAAAAAACCTCACAATGTTCCACTCTATCTGAACTAGTGTGGTACTGAGGTGTCACCCATTGCATGGCTACACTCGGGTCCTAATGTGGGATCCTGAGTTGATTTGTCATGTGGTGGGTGCGGCAATGCACTGTATCAGTATGTGCTCCTAACCTCTCTCTCTCTCTAACACAAGTATAAAAATCCTGCGAGCCTAACAATCCAAAATGTTATCATTCTGAAAGCTCTGTATGGGTGAACAGAGGTGTTGAGGTCAAGTGTGATGGACTTGCACTCTGTCTAATGATGCTTCTCACTCGGTGCTGCTGAGGTGATTATTGCCTGTCCGTGACCCTGAACTTAATAAGTGTGTTAGAAGATGAATGTATGGATGGATGTTTCTCTATGCCCCTTAAACCAGATGAGCAAGTTACAGATTGTTCTAAACCTTTGACTTACGTGAATGAGTAAAATTAAATTTTTACAAACTTGTTACTTTAACAGGTATAAATGCAAGCTTGTAATTTTTACTGTATAGGCATGTTGGTGTCATGGTTAGTGCTCCTGCCTCACAGCTCAGAAGTCCCGACTCTTATCTCACGTCCTATGAGTGTGGAGGCTCTGATCGGGGCGCTCGAGAGACTGAGTGAGGAGTCTTTGAGTGTTTGCGAGTGTCCTGGATAAAAACCAAGATCCAGGCCTTTAATGACCTCTTGGGCACAGCCATCAGCAGTGTGTCTGTTTGCGGAGAGAGTGTCAACCTTGTTGAGAGGTTTACTTACTTTGGCAGTGACATTCATGTCTCTAGTGACTCTTCCTATGTAGTCAGCAGATGGACTGTGAGAGTATGGGGGCGGTCATGAGGTCGCTGGAAAGGGGTGTGTGGTGCTCCCGATATCTATGCAAAAGGACAAAGTTCCAGTTCCTTAGAGTTCTGATGCTTCCTGTCTTGCTATATGGTTGCGAGACATGGACGCTATCCAGTGACCTGAGACGAAGACTGGACTCCTTTGGTACTGTGTCTCTCCGGAAAATCCTTGGGTACCGTTGGTTTGACTTTGTGTCGATTGAGAGGCTGCTCATGGAGTCCTGAATGAGGCACATTACCTGCATTGTGAGGGAGCGTCAGTTATGGCACTACGGCCATGTGGCACATTTCCCCCGAGGGTGATCCGGCCTGTAAGATCCTCGTTGTTGAGGACCCGAGTGGCTGGACCAGGCCAGGGGGTCGCCCGTGTAACACCTGGCTGTGGCAGATAGAGGGTCATTTCCAGAGGGTGGGACTGGACCGTGTGTCTGCCTGGGGGGGTTCCCAACCGGGGTCCTGAGCTGTTTCGTCAGGTGGTGGTGCGGCAACGTGCTGTACCAGTGCATGCTTCCTAACTTGAGTTGACTTGACTATGAGTGTGTGTGAACATGTTCTTCAATAGACTGACCACTCCACTGTTCAGGGCTGCTTTCTGCATTGTGTTAAATACCACTAAAGCCCACCGCTCCAGGTTAGAAAGTTGATGGTTTATGGTAATATTGGGCCATGAAGTAGTGATTAGCAGATAATAAACTTCCATGTACAGTATATGATTAATAAAGGGGCATGTCAGGCTACAAATGTAACTGGGGAAAGTTCCCTCACTTTAGCAGCATGTTATGCACTAATCTAATCTTGTATAGAAAAACTTTTTCCTTTTAAGTCAAACTGCATTTTAATTGGAATGGTGCACTTAGCAAATAATAAATACAAATGGGAAGATCTTGTTTCGTTCTAAAGTTTAGCAGCATAATAGTAAAAACATATTTTTCCAGCCAAACTTCACTAACAAAAAAAGAAATGGATCACTTATGAGACTATTGTTGTGGACATTTAGGAAATGCACCACTAATTAAACGTGAACTAACATTGCATAAGGAAAAACATGATTCATCTCCCTGCCTTTTTTTTCTTGACTAATTGCCTTACAAGCCAGAGACACTGTCAGGCAGTTTTGCAGAGGACACATTACGACCTCAGTAAACTTCAATGAAAGATCCTTTTAGAAACAATAAAGCTAGAGATTTTACAGTTAGCTGCACAACAATAGATTAATTTGTTTAACGTCCCTCGGCACAAAAGGAAATCTAATCTTTCACATTTCTGAATGGTTCAACCCCTCACGTACAACTGAGAGGAAAGAAACTATTGCAGCTTAGCCCAAATGATTTACTGTCACCTGCTTACCAGCACAGGTGCTGACCCCCTGGTCGATTCTGGGACCGCCTGCATTGTACACACTTGGCCACGCCATTGTGTGAAATGGAGAAGGCTTTTCTTATGATTAGGTTCTTTCAATATAGCATCTACAGGATACAGGACAATGGAAAGGCTAAGGGTCATTCCACAGGGTCAAATAGGGTTAGGTTTAGTTGAAATTTACCAAAGGCAAACTTTGTTGGGAAAATAAAAAAAAATGCAAGAAGGGATTTCTTTTCCATAGGCCATTGGCTTAGGTTTATCTTTTTGCAGTGTCTTCTGAAGTTAATGAGTTAACACTTTTCAAAGTACGCTGTTAGAATAAGAGCATTGTGCTTTCTAAATAACCAATTATTCTGTGCTCTGTAAAAGAGTGCTGCAGTGCTCTCAGAGAAAAGGATTCAAATTAAAGATGATTGCCAGAAAGGCTTAAAATCAAACATCTTCTGAGGCAAGGACTGAATGTGTATGGTCGTAAGCCGGAGGGTTGAAGACTGCGAGCTTTAGGATTGTGCAGGGGGTATCATGGTTCAAAATGTGCATTTGAAGAAGAGATAATCATTCTAATTTGTCAGCTTTATGAACTAGTTATTACTAAACAGCTATTTAAAATAAATCTATTTAAAATAAATCTATTTAAAATAAACGTCAATTTATCCTAGATTCATTGTTTTGGCTGTTAAGTCATGCTAATTTCATGGCAGTATTCATTGACCTTTTTACTTATCATTTTTTACATTCATTAATTATCATTAATTGTTGTTATCTTTACTAACTCACTTTTGCAGTTCAGGTTCCCCAGCAGCCATTAGGGTCCACCTTAGGACACACTCACAAACACACCCACACTTACTAATAAGAATCTGCATTTAAATCAAAATGCAAATCTTTAAGATGTGGTAGAAAAAGCAGAATATCCTGAGGGAAACCCACGCAGACACTGTTAGAATAAGCAACGTTCCCAGAGGCATTGCCCAAGCCACAATTCAGTGTTCAAGCCATTAAAATCAAAGGCCTATCATAGAATATTTTGGGACCTTTGATCAAAGTCACCCTGTTTGAGTTCTTTTATAGGGTAAAACATTTTCTTAGAGCTGGAATTCACCATTCTCCAGGACTGAACGATCAGCTGTCCATTTAAACCCCACCCACACTCTATGTTTTCTTTTTAAAATGCAGGCATTGGTCTCCATTTGTTGACTTTCCTCTACACTAGCCCAGTGTTTTCAACCTCATAAATGAAGACTTCTGAAAACAGTCTTCAGAGCTGCATACTTCTATTTGTACTTATTATTTGGCCCTTCATTCCTTGCTAGAAAAGTTGCTTAATGCAATACGAACTTAAGGAGAATACCATTCAAGATGTTAGCCCTGTACTGTAATCACAGATATGCTAACAATTCTTTCTTCACAGAAAGTGGGGTTTTTTTTTTGAGTTTTTTTTTCTATTCCTTCCACAGTAGAAATTCCCTTTAGTCGCAATTTTAATTTTGGAAACAAAAAGAATTCACAAAGAGCTAGGTCTGCCGAATACAGAGGGTGCAAAGCAACAACCACGTTGTTTTTGATCACATACTTATTGACTAATAACGTGGTGTGTGCAGGTATGTCGTCATAGTCCAAAATGCAGTTCTGCATGGGCCACTTCTCCGGACATTTTTTTACCTGATGCTTTCCTGTGGATGACTGAGCAGTTCAGTGTAATGTCACTGATTAAGAATCTGTTCATATGAACAAACTCTTTATGAAAAAGTCAAAAAATGTGATCATCATTGTTTCTTCAAAATCACCGAAGACACCTGTGCCATTGTAGAATAAATGCCAGAAACAGGCGTACAATCAACTCAGCACAATTCCATATGTTGGACTGATTAACCATACTTGTAGGCACATGATACTTAGTAGCATATTCGATAACTACTACCTGATTCTGAGTATTTTTGGATACCTCTTCATATTCATGATGCTTAGATTCAAGATTAGAGGCTGCGTCCTAGACAAGTGTCTGCATACTTTAACCAGATAGGTGAAAGTCCATAGAAAATGCCTTGAAGAGTTGCTTTCCATGGTGCTTGTTGTGTTTCTAACCTGTATGCATGTAAATTATGTTGGACAGTTTGAATACTGCATATGTGCACAAAAGTCAAATAGGTTAAATAACAAAATAATAAATCCTGCGGTATTACCATTACTTCAATGATCAAGAATAGTTTTAAATATATATATATAAATCAGCTATATCACTCACAGTCCCTTTTTCTCCTCTCTTCTCACAAGTCTTCTGCCACCTCTACTCCTCCACTCGCAAGCTCTGTCCACTTCCACTTGACTCTGGCTCCCGGTGTGGTGGCTGCTGGCTTCTTTTATAGCCCACCTGGAAGTGCTCCAGGTATTTGATGACCTTTTTCCGGCTACACTTCCAGGTATGGCAGAAGAACCACCCATCTCCATCTCCCATGAAGCCAGGCGGAAATGCGAGGCACCACTGCCACCCATGGGGGCTGCCATCTAGCGTCCCGGGAGAGGTACTGTTTTGTCCATGCTTGCTCCCCAGGTCCCCTCAGTGAATATATATATATATTATTATTATTATATATATATTATATATGATATATATATATATATATATATATAGTGGTAAGCAGCCCAGATACAGACAGGTAGCACCCACACACATTTATTTACACTTATGTACAAGTATGAAGCACACACAAACCCAATGCCGCAGCACCAATCACCCTCAGTCCAGGCCCTCAATGCAATGTCTTTACCTCTTCAGGTCTGCCTCCACTCCTCTCCTCCGAGCTCCGTCTTCTTCCACCCAACTCCAACCAACGAATGGAGGGAGACGGCCCCTTTTATGCACACCCGGATGTGCTCCAGGTGCCTCCCGGCAATCTTCCATCGGCACTCCCCAGTGTGGCAGAAGTACCGGCTGCGCACCTGGAAGCACTCCGGGTGTCCCTGATCCTCTCCCCCCCCCCACGGGCCCTTACAGGGCTGAGCCTCAAAGCTCTGTACCCATGGTCCCCAAAGCCACCAGGGCGGTTGCCTCCTCGTGGTCTGGAGGAGGCGCAAGCCATCCTCCGGTCCTCCTGGGCATCTCGTCTGGGTACCACCCCCAGCCGCGTGCCACTATATATATATATATGACAGGTAGACATGGTTTTAAATCACCCAACACCCATTTATTTACAACTATTTACAATTAGTGCTCACTCACAACCCCAAAACTCCCCCAAAGTCCAGGCCTCTATACACAATGATGCCTCTCTCTTCAGGCTGCCTCCTTTCCTCTCCTCCCGAGCTCCGTCCTTCTCCACTCCTAACTCAAGCCAAAGAATGGAGGGAGGCAGCCCCTTTTATAATCACCCGGACATGCTTCAGGTGCCTCCCGATTAACCTCCACTCTCACTCCCCAGTGTGGCAGAAGTACCGACCGTGCACCTGGAAGCACTCCGGGTGTCCCTGGTCGTCTTCCCCCCAGACTTCCGGGTGTGGTGGAAGTGCTGAGGACCAGGGCTCTCCAGGCATTGGGGCACCCCGTGGCGGTGACCACAGGCCCCTATAGGGTTGAGCTTCCAAGCTCAGTTCCCGTAGTCCCCAAAGCCACCAGGGCGGTTGCCCCCTCGTGGTCTGGAGGAGGCATGATCCCTCCTCTGGTCCTTCCGGGCATCCCGGCTGGGTGCCACCCCCAGCTGCTTGCCACAATATATATATATATGTACTGTATGTATGTATATATATATATATGTTTACAGAAATGCTAAGGTAACCAAGATAACCACTCTGTACACCTGCTGTGAGCAGAAAAGCATCTATGAATGCACAACACATTGAAACTTGAGGTGGGTGGGCTACAACAGCAGATGACCATGTCAGCCTGGTCTGATGAGTCCCAGTAGGATCAGAATTTAACACCAACAGCTAGAAATCATGTATCCAGTCTGCCTTGTGTCAACAGTCCAGGCTAGTTTTGCTGGGGTAATGGGATGAGGAATGTTTTTTTGGCACACTTTGGCCCTGTTATTACCAATCAATCACCCTTGAGTGCCACAGCTTATTTAAGTATTGTTGGCCACAATTTACCCATCTTCTAACAGCTAATTTCAGCATCATTCTGAACCAAAATTCCTCTTAAACTGTTTTCATGAACACAACACTGAGCTCAATTCTCTTCAGTGGCCTTTCCAGTTACTGGGTCTGAATTCAACAGAACACTTTTGGGAAGTGATAGAATGGGAGATTTGTAGCGTGAATGTGCTGCTGACAAATCTGCTGAAATTGTGTGATGCGATCACGTCAACGATGGATCAGAATCTCAAAAGAACTTTTTGAACATCTTGCCGAATCCATGTCATGATGAAGTCATTAAATGGGTTGCCATCCATACATCCATTATCCAATCCGCTATATCCTAACTACAGGGTCATGGGGGTCTGCTGGAGCCAATCTCAGTCAACACAGGGTGCAAGGCAGGAAACAAACCCCGGGCAGGGCGCCAGCCCACTGCAGTTAAATGGGTTGCTCCATTCCATATTTGTTTGTATGACTGCCATTTGAGGTTCACGGTGTTCTTCATTAAAATATTTTAAGTAATATATGCATCCTTTTTGATAATCTGCTGAAATCTACTATTAAATACACCTCTCTGGAGGTTTCATTAAAGCTTTCATTAACCCCCAGAGTAGTACTAATTTTCCTTTATGACATCCACCCATCCATCCACACCTATACCAATACTTGTAACTTTGCTTAACAAGTCATAATGGAACAGAGAGCAGAGATGTAGCTGAATGAGACACAGGCTGTCTATGCGTTTTTCAAAGGAAATGCATCAGAGGATGCAAGAAGAGCAGAATGAATTTGGAAAAAATAACAGGAAATGTTTTTGTCATGAGGTCTTTAAGTCAAATACAAGAGTCAAGTCAAACAAACAAATGTGCAGAGCAAGGCTGAAGCTAGTTATCCAGAAATGAGAATGCCTACACAGCATCAAAAGAATGAAACTTTCACAATCCTACTTAATCCAGTTCAGTTGTAGGGGGTCACCAGAGCAAAGGCAGGAACCAGCTGTTGGAAGGATAGCCAGTCTATCACTGGTCTCTTTCCGCCACATGGGGAAAATCTATAGTCTCCTTTGAAAACTGGAGTGCCTAAAGAGAATTTCACCCATAATATTGACAATCATTGCCTGGACTGGAATGTGAAGAAAGGTAGATCACAATAAATGCACAGATTATAAAAAATAAAAAAAATCAAACAACGTTTAATGACTGATTGATTATAATTACTGTTTTTTTTCTGGGCAAAAGAGATCCATTCTTCTTAATGTGAATGGACGAGACAGCATATGATGTCTTCAGCATTTCACTACATCTCTCTCTATCTACCTCAACTTCCATCATAGATTCATTACAAATCTAGTCATTTTCCATCCTTCACTGAACAAGCCCAAACCATTTTAGACTGTTTCCCTTCATAACATCACCTCCACACTTCTTTGTCCTTCCTCACCATTTAACTCTTTATCCACTAGTGAAACTCTACACAGTCACCTAATCATTCTAATCTCCACTTCCCCCAGTTTGCTTCATGTTTCACCTTCATTTGCCAAGTGTCACTGCTATACAACATACAACGTCTCACACATATTAATTATTACCCTTATTTGTCAGAAAGGGGATAATATGATGACATACAGCATGGAAAAGAACATTACCCGAGTCCACTGAATTACTACAGCCATCTAGGAGAATAACGGTGTATTTGCATGGAATATTTTCACTAGATTCCTACATTTCCCCTGTCATTACTACGTTGACAGAGAGTTCCCATATTCACCTTCTGTATTGGACTGGCCATTATATTTTCATTACCAGGTAATTTAATACGTTATTTATACATACTAACTAAACATGGCTTTGTGTTTTTGAATTGGCTACCTACATGACCTACTTTGTCTATATTGTTCTTTGATTTATTTTTATAATAAGATTAATATCATTGTGCATTTAGAAAAAAACAAACGTGTAAAAAAATACAGATATTTCTCCCTTTCAGTTGAGATCATAGTCCAACTCATCTCCAAAATCTAAACTCTCACAGTGTGTGGTAGGGTACAGCCTTTAAAATTCTATCCTGGAGTTCTTGGGTTCTTCTGGTGGTTCCAGATAATCATGCATTCCTAAGCTCCATTTTTTACTCATCTGTGTAAAGAAAGGAAGTGGTCAGGTTGTATTTTATTGCTAAAAATTATTTTCTTTTTTCTTTCTGATAGTAACAACAGTACTTTCCATTATTCCAACTTCAATACATTTTGTGTTTTTTTCTTTTTTTTTCATACAGACATTATCAGTCTGTTTCTTGCACCTGCTTTGTCCTTTACAAGATCATGGAGTAAATGTAAGATTGTATTCAATGTTAGTATTTGAGACTGCCAAGATAACTGGTGGAGGAAATGTCGGCACTTCCTTGTTTCATCTCATAGTATTGTTCCACTCTACCATGTTTGATTTGCTCTCTCTATGTCCAGGCCTCTTTTTCATCACCTAGTGAGCCTTTCACAATGCAGGACCTAACTCTGAATGAAACATCAAAATATTGTAAGCAATCAAAAATGGATTAGCTTTAATAAAATCTGTTTTTTTTTCTTTCAGACACATTTGTTCCTTTTCTAGTTTGAAGTTAGCCTTTAATATAATAGAATACACAGGAAAACCATGTAAAGTCCACACCAAAAGTGAACAGTCCAAGTATAATCTCATCTTCCTGAAACTGTAAGGCAACAGAAATAAGTAATGTTATGAAGGAAGCCACGCTACCTCCCTATGAATACCTTGCACTAGCAATCGTTTAAAAAGTAAAAAGTCCACATAGTGTACCAACTTCAGTGTTCCACAAGGCTGCTGCCTCAGCCCTATGCTATAAGTCTATTTACTTATGACTGCAAAGAAAAGCATGAAGGCAACAGCATCTTCAAGTACAATCTGTACCAGGTTCTAAAATCATTGGGATTGATCTTCCACAGCTTCATACCATCTGCTTATCTAGATGTCTGAGGAAAGCTGAATCCATGATCTCTAATGGCAGCCATCCAGACCATTTCCTATTTTCACTTCTACCTTTTGCCACCATAAAAAAACTTGCACTGTTCCAGTGTGATGCTGAGGTGTCTCACTCTGTCCTCGGTTCCAAATCCAGGTGGTTTGCGTTTTGTGGATGTGCTATCAGCGCATTCTCCCAACCTTCTAGGGTGCACCACTTGGTCTACCCACTTTAGGAATAGCTTCTTCCCCCAGGCCATAAGGTCACTGAACTCCCAGTATCCTGATACTACCTTCCCTGCACTGTGTACTGTACCCACCTGCTGGTTTATATGTAATTGTAGTGTTTGTTATTTATTTTTAAACTCTTATCTTATTTACTATATTTATTTATGCTGTTTATGTATTCATTTATTTATCTTCTAATACTCATAATTACTGCATTTATTTATACATTATTGCAACGGTGGCACAAGAATTTCACTTTGCTCTTATAGTGTTTGTGACAATTAAAGTCTAATCTATCCTAAATGTATTCATTACATCCCTGTATTGTAATTTTGCATTCATTTATAAGTGGAACTGTGAACATATATAGGGTGGTCCAGATCTATTTATGCAATTTTCATCACGCTATAACTTATTAAGTTTATTACATAGAAAATCACCCGAAAAATACCGGACCATCGAGAAGTGTGCGAACTGACGACATGAAGAATCGTCTTTGCACCAAACTGGATTCGTCCCGGCATAAATCAAAGTCATCCAGACGAACTGGATCTGCAGAATTAGATCTGGACCACCCTGTATTTGTTTCCATTTATTTTCATACTTTGCTTTACAGCTTCTAGCAGTTGAATATAAAGGGGAATCTTAAAATGTAATTTTTAGTTTCTGATATCTGTTACTACCTTATGATGAGCAGTTTGTACTTCAGGAGCAGAGTTGATTTAACTTGAAATAAAGTTTGGATGTGTTTATAAAGTAAAGCTGAGGAATTGCATAAGAAAGAGCTGGCTGGCTGAGCGGCTCTAAATAAACAATACAAATGTTCACTGTGAGTCTGATATAAACAGCAGGTGATTCTGTATGCACGTCTCATTGACCTGAATTAAAAACACATATATTTCCATTTAGAGCATGTAGGTTTGGCATAAGCACAACCTTCTTCCTATTAACTGTGAGCTTGGAACCTTGCATCCTGGAAAACAAACCATCTAAATAGAGTCAGTACATTTTCTGACTTCTAATTGATATCTGTGCAGAAAGATGTGCCACATATACAGTAATCCTGAAAAACAGATGTTAAGACTTGTGTTGAATCAAGGACTCCAAGTTATTGAACTGACTGACTGACGTGACTGACGCAGGTGCATTCTCATCTTTAAAGTTTAGTCTGTTTCACAAATCCTCCACACAGTCATTCCTTACAAATAAAAAAGGAAATTTAATAAAGCCAAAATTATGAAAAAATAAAAACAAATAAACAATACAAAAAAGTCATTACATGACAAACTTGTATTTATTTAGAATTATAGTGTTCATAGACTGGGACCCACTGCTGCTCGAGTAGGACCTGGGCTATACGGCCTTGAATTGAATAATCAGTTGTATAATATGGACAAATCAATCAAGAGATTGACACATATATTATATTGAAAGAACTTACTCAGAATATCAGACTTAACTAAATAAAGCATTTAAATGCAAGTATAAATGTTTGGTTGTCTACTTTAACCTTGAATTTGACTTAATATTTATACTAAGCGCAGTGGGTAGCACTGCTGCCTCGTAGTTAGGAGACCTGGGTTCACTTCCCGGGTCCTCCCAGTGTGGAGTTTGCATGTTCTCCCCGTGTCTGTGTGGGTTTCCTCCGGGTGCTCCAGTTTCTGTCCAAAGACACGCAGGTTAGGTGCATTGGCGATCCTAAATTGTCCCTAGTGTGTGCTTGGTGTGTGTGTGTATGTCCTGCAGTAGGCTGGCTCTCTGCCCAGGATTCGTTCCAGCCTTGCACCCTTGTGTTGGCTGGGATTGGCTCCAGCAGACCCCTGTGACCCTGTAGTTAGGATATAACGGGTTGGATAATGGATGGATGGATTTATACTAAGAACGTCATTAGATTATTTGTGGGTTTCGGTATGAAAATTAGCACTCCTGTCTCACAGTTATAGGCTCCTGGAGTTGAATCTTCTTTGTTTGTGTGGAATTTTGAAGTAGGTTCTCCCTGTGTCTGCATGTTTTTACTCAGGGTGCCATGGTTTTCTTCCATCTTCCAAAGCCATATGCCCAAGGTTCAGGGTTGCCTCCTGCATTATAAGGAAAACTGTCAGGATGGATATGGACGCTGTGTTCCTGTAATGAATAAGTTAATAGAAGAATGGCAAAATGGGCACTACATTTGTGTTGTGTTGGAATCTTAGTCTGCTTACTGTTTGTGTAGTTTTCTTGTTCTCCCAGTGTATACATGGATTCCAAGTAATGCACATTACTTCCTAAGTCCCAAAGACACATACTGCATGTTAAGGTTGATTGTTGACTCTAAATTGGCCGGGTGTGAGTATAGATGTTGGTATCCAATCTACAGTTAGTTTCAGCCTGTGACACCTCTTGTAGTGGCAAGGTTTGCACCAGACTACATAGTGGTCATCTCGTAGGTCACAACCAACGGGGATCAGACTTGAGAGAAGTCAGACATGGAGACACTGACACAAATAGATGGGAATTTCCAAAACAAAAGTGGGTTTTATTTACAGGTGCACAAAAACACAAAAATGATGTCCCAATCAAAAACAGTGAACTATATTTGCAGTAAAGCTGTCAGTACCAAAATGAAAAATATACTCAAAAATGTATATACACAAAATTGTAGTCTTCCTAAAGAAAAAAAGCAGAAAGAAACTACACACAATGAAGACCAAAGAATCCACAAAAAATATTTACAAAAAAGTGTATATACATGAAAAACAAAAAGTGCACCACAAACCCAAAATCTATATAAATACTGTACCTTCACCAAAACAATACTCAATCAGAAAATTTCTATACACAAGTAACGCACAAACTGCTGTTTGGTATACTAAAGATAAAGAACGCGGTATACGAGTCTAAAAGTCGACCCCTAGAGGCAGGAAGTGCGTCTTACACAAGGGCAACAAATCTTCAGCCAATCCTGTGACGCGCTGCTCGCGACTGACGCAGGTGTATTCTGCGCAGGTGCTCCCCTCAGTCCTTGCAGGGCATGTATTAAACGAGGACGAGCGTGTATTTGAGCGCATCACGATACGCACCACAAAAAAGTAAGTTATCTTTTCTTGGAGATGCCCTTGTCACACTAGTACACGCACTAACTAAACGTTCCGCAGCTTTCTCTTTGCTAACGACAGGGTACGTTCAGCGTCCTCCAACAGGCTTGACCTGGTGGAGGCGCGCCCGACCTGTCGCCAGCGTCCCGCTGCGTGAACCCGCCAAAGTTCAAAATCATAGCGAAACGCCCACCAGCACTTAAACAATTAAAACAGTACTTTTTCTTTGATGCCCAGTGAAAGTCGACTTTTCCCCCTACTTAGGACCCTTTTCTTTGAGGTGTAAATGCGTGGTAGGCAGATTACCACACAGCCTTCCATCTAGTCCTGTTGTAATTAAGAAATTGAAGTACAGTATTTATAAATTGTGAAAACCTACGTTTTTATAACATTAACGTAATAAAGCGAAATAGGACAACACATTTTCTCCCAGAGAGGCCAAGACTACTTTTACAAATCCGAATTTAAGAACTTGAAATTGTTTATTTGACCTGAAAAGTGGAAGCATATAAGTAATGTGACTTAATGGTGTTATCAAAGTCTTCTAAACTGGGCAACTGTGGGTATTATGGAACAGCATTCACTGGCTTGAATTTTGCATTTAGTTGTCTATGTGGAGTTTGCACATTCTCCCCAAGTGTGAATAAGGTTTTCTGCAGGTACCTCAGTTTTTTACAATGTAGCCCCTAAGACAGAACAATTTAGTTGATTGGGGGACTCTAAATTGGCCCCATTGTGAGTATGGGGGTGTGGAAGTGGACCCTTCCTCTCCATATCTGTTTTCTGCCTTATACCCAGGGATGCTGGGACTGCCTCTGGTCCCCATCACCTATAACTGGACTTAAAGAAGTTTTAAATGTTATGTTTTATGTTACATTTTACCTTTCATAATTTATCCTTAATTTACATTATCAAGGCACAACTGTCACAAGAATATTGACAAAAAGATAAAGCAGACTGGCTCTATTATCTCATATAGAATGTGATACACTTTAAAATATTGTAAACTAACAGGTATGACACTGAAGCAGTAATGTGCTTTTTCCTTTATTATACATGTATGACATGCAAGATAATCCCTCTCCCCCAAAAAAATTTCCCCCACACCCATATACTTGAAAAAAACAAGTTAAAAAATTAATAAATACTTTGGTGTATGCAACTTTCTTTTTTAGTTTTATTAGCAATCAGCCATAACATTAAAACTGCTGACAGGTGAAGTGAATAGCATTGATTATCTCATTACAATGGCACCCATTAAAGTGTGGGGTATATTAGGCAGCAAGGTAATGTATTGAAAGCAAGAAAAAAATGGGCAAGTGTAATGATCGGAGTAAATCTGACAAGCGCCAAAATGGCAGGCCTTGTGGGGTATTCTCAATATGCACTGGTTAGTACCTACCAAAAGTGATCCAAGGATGGGCAACCTGTGAACTGGCACCCATCTGGTCAGAACACACACTGCATCATAACCTGCTGTGTATGGGGCTTAGTAGCCACAGAACAGTCAGAATACCGATGCTGACCCGTATCCACTTACAATGGGCGCATGAGCCTTAGAACTGGACCATGAAGCAATGGAGGAAGGAGGCTGGTCTGATGAATCTTAGTTTCATTTAAATCATGTGGAGGACAGGATACATGTACACTTCATATACCTGGGGAAGAGACAGCAGCAGGATACACTATGGGAAGAAGGTAAGCTTGGGGAGGCAGTGAGATGCTCTGGGCAGTGTTCTACTGGGAAACATTGAGTCCTGGCATTCATGTTACTTTGACATGTATTACCTACTTAAAGTTTGTTGCAGATTACGTACACCACTTCATGGCAACAGTATTCCCTGATGGCAGGGCCTCTTTCGGTAAGGTAATATGCTCTGTCCCACTGCAAAAATTGTTGAGGAATGGTTTGAGAAACATGACAAAGAGTTCAAGGTGTTGACTAGGCCTCCAAATGTCCCATATCTCAAATTTAATTGAGTTTCTGTGGGATGTGCTGGAAAAGCAAGACCTGATTCATGGTGGCCCCACCTCACAACTTAAAGAACCTGCTGCTAACAATTTGGTACCAGATAATACAGGACACCCTCGGAGGCCTTGTGGAGTCCATGCCTGTTTTGGCGGCCCAAACCTGACGTACCCAATATTAGGCAGGTGGTTTTAATGTTGTGGCTGACTGGTGTATGTGATGTTATGGCTGCTGATGATGATGCGATATGAAAAAGCAACTATGGCTTATCATAGAACTTGGCATATATATGTCTGTGCATTTTTATATCTATGTGTACTGTGTACATAAACATAACACACATTTAGATTATGATAATGTAGAGTAAATCAATAGCCAGCTTGGTCAACTGTCTGTTAATAGTGGCAGAAAGTTAACTGAGTTAACCCAGAAATGTGGAAGAACCAACAAACTTTACATGGGGCATAAGCACTATGAAGCAACCTGTTGAATCAGTGTGGTGCTCCGTTTACAAGACATGCAGCGTATAATGTAATAACTCTATAAATATGCAGCATAAAAGTGTAGTAGGCTGAACTGGATCTGAAAACGAGACAAGCGAACCATAGATAGACAGATAGATACATAGATAGCGTATCTATCTATCTATCTATCTATCTATCTATCTATCTATCTATCTATCTATCTATCTATC
>JANRMT010062834.1:8800679-8833179 GCA_026402145.1 Polypterus bichir lapradei
ATCTATCTATCTATCTATCTATCTATCTATCTATCTATCTATCTATCCTGTAGCACAGAACTGAAAAACAAAAATATTGTGCATATGTGTGTTAATTTGTTTAACTCAATCTATAATGTTTGGTTAATTTGCATTATAGCTAATACCTTTTATAGGACACACTACTAAGAGAAACATGTGACATATAAAAATATCTACTGTTTATTTTAATCATTCTTATCATGTTTTTCTAAAATGCTTATAAAAACCAGTATTTTCTATTTGATAATTTTTCTCACTTTAACACAGATGCTTTTAAAGTGTAGATTTCTTTTTGCAGCAAGTCCAATTACATTTCATTGTGTTAACATAATGAATTCAGAAAACACTTCTCTCCTGTTTATTTTTTTTTTAAATAAGCTCAAAGATTTCTTTACAGCAATAATCTTTTGTTGTAAGTTATAATTGTTTACTGGGGCCTAAAAGTTTGATATTTCTGTTCAGGCTAATATGATGCAAATGAAAGCATTCGTACAAGCAATCACACAAACAAACAAATAAGCAATCCTAATAATGGTCTTGCTCAGCCAGTAAATTAGATATCCATCTTTCAGTTCATTTTTAAAGAATAGCATAAAAGGCTCATTACCAGTGAAGCATGCTAATGAACTTTTAGCTTAAACAACCTCGTGTAAAGAACTGCATGACCTGCTGCAGTGCTCTGAAAGAATGTAGCAGGTGGAGAATAAACCAAACTAAACTAAACTCAACTAAAATAAGGGTTATGTAAAAAGGGAAACAAATAAACAGCTTGTTTGATGTCAGACCCTATAACCCACACTTTCAAAAGTCTTTTATAGTCTTTTAGAAATGTGAAACATTTGCCATTCAGCTGCAGGTGCACTGGGTTAGAGTTCAAAGGCAGCCAAGCACTCTGATTGGTTAAAAGACTCGTTCTAGGACCAGCTGCTGGATGGTATAGCACTGGTTAAAGCTAACTTGGTTTATTATGTGCTAAACAATGGCTTCTAGCTGCTGCAAGTCTGAAAAGAAAGTGTGCTGCATGACATCCCCCTCTTCTTTGTATTCATTTGTGCTGGATTTTTCAAAATTCAATCCGTCCATCACATTTGTTTGCCAATGGTGTTCTATCAGCCGCGGACATTTCCAGGTACCAAGTTTAAAATAGCTTGGACAGTGGGTCTGCTAGTGCTTTTGGTTTCAAAATTTGGGAACAGTGTCGGCAGTGCAAGAAACGGCTGTTTGTAAGGAGATGGGTAAATGCCATGTTTTATTTCTTTTTATTGTAACTTATGAGATCTTTTGAAAAGGGAAGGATGAATATCCATGGCACTCCTCATATGTTTGTTTTGATTTGATTATATTATCATTATATGTGTTTGTCTTTATTCTGAGATTATTCTGACCATTTTGCTGAAAAGGATTTTTGGCATTTTATATAAAGAAATAAATATGGTTTCACTCCAAGATTCTAGTATCTGCTACATGGCTGGCTTGAGTGAAAAAGGTTTTAGATTTTAAGCTGCACGGTTTCCAGTTTAAACCCCATTTGTGACCCTTAAATTATTTAACCTTTAAAAGCTATGTATGTAAATAATAACACTATGCGTCTATTCTTGGTAAATTCCCTGGGGTGTTATTAACCATGGAGAAGTTATTTGTTTGCATATTCATTGGGCTGGAGCCTGAAAATGTAGAGAAAGGAATGTTGTGTATATCATACTTGACACCAGAAAAAGATGAGACATTTCAAACGTGTTTGTCTGTTGGCAAAAAAAATGACAAGGAATTACAACAGAATTTAATCATCACCCAAGTAAATATGACAGGTCCATAAAATACATTTCATCTTGAAGAAGCTGGAAATTCATATAATTTTAATTTGCAGTCCATTGAGAACCAAAAAAAAAAAATCATCTCCCAGTCATGCATTTGTTCAGGTGAAATAAAACTAACTGTGCAGGTCTGTTAATGTATTTTTCCAGTCTCTGAAGGGCAACAGGCCTGTGATCTGTACTTATACTTGCAGGTGGGGAAGGCATAGTATGCGTTTCTTGCCTGCGGAATGCAAATTTCATGATAAAACACTCTGAGGATTTATAGGAAGCAGCAAAATGAAGTTGTTCCAGGTTTGCTGAAAGTTGTTATACATTGGAAGTATTTCAAGGAGTCAAGTAAACAGTACAGATCTACATTTTCTGATAATGTTTTCATACAAGGAATAGGTGAGATTTGGAAACATAGCCTGCAGTTTGCTGCATAGTCTGCAGCACATGTTTGTGCACGGTGACTGTGATCATTTCCAGTAAATTCACTAATCAGTCCTTATTTTTTTATATACAATTTAAAGGTTCTGTACATGTGTAACGATATAAGAGAATTGATTAAAGATATTTTCTAGAAATGAAATACAAATACGTTAAATAACAGAGAATCAGAGGTGGGAACTGAACTAAAAATACTGGGATTGTAAAGCTAGTGGCTTAACCACAGGCCACACTACTAGCCTATATGGTATAGTGTACTTCCTACTGCATTATTAGAACCATTGAATTTAAGGAAACTGTTATCTTCCTTAGGATCTGCATCTCTGGTAGTGTTTCAAACAGGTTCAACCAGTCATTTTTTGATTTGATTGGGGGGGAATGTGGCGGCCGGGGGTTTGTTGACAGGTTTCCACATCAGACATTTCCAAGACAGATTAGTAATATGGGTTATTTCTGTGTCACTTGGGTCCCAGCCCAGGTGGTTTGTTGTGTGGTCAGTGCGGCAACGAGCTGTAATTAACCCTGTAATGCTCCCACCCTCTGGATTCACTCGCCATCTTTGTCAGCACCACACAGTGTACTCAAAGATGTGAAGCTTAGAAGATAAAGTCGTTTTGAGAGATTATTATTTAAGATAGAGGTGATGGCACTCCTCAGACACAAGCAAAAGATTATATATGAAAATAACCACATTCGTATTTTCCCTGATTTCTCTCCAGCAACAGCTACTAAACGCGCAGCCTTCTACAACATTAAACAGCGGTTACGGCAAGCCAATATCAAATACAGCCTCTTGTATCCTGCCAAACTGAAAATGGAATTGCATGGTCAATTCTATGTCTTCGCTAGCAAGGAAGAAGCAGAAAAGGAATTAAGAAAGCTGATCCCGGCACTATTCTGATACATAATAGTGAGTCATAGCCGTTCCTGATATGGCAAGGATAAATAATCTACTGTCTGATCTATTTATGTCTTAATTACAGTTATAGACGTTTGTGCTTATTCCTTTTTTTTTTTTATATAATTATTTTTTCTCTACCCTAAACGAGACTGTTCAACATCATACCCTTGGTTTATTGTTATTGCTATTATTGTATTAAGACGTATTATGCTTATTCTGGACCACTTTCTAACACCATTCCCTGGGTTTATTATCTGGGTGTATTATCTTAATACATTACGATTGCTGAAGATTATATATATTTTAAGTTCATAGCTTGTTAATGATTAAATCTTCGGCATATAGACTATATTGGTAATAGATATCTCTATTTAACCCTAAAACGCTGCTGCGTGGGGACTTGTTTTGCTTTGGACGTGCTCTGTCTCTGGGTATGTCAGAGGACCGGGACTGTGTGAAGTGGGGTCTAGCCTCACGTGGGGAGGCAAAATTTAAGGGGGGAGAGAAAGAGAACAGGCTATATCTATACCTAATCTATCTTTTTAATCTTTATAATTATAACTACCAACGTAATAATAGGCTGCATGACAATAACTCATAGGGAAATAGGAAGTTAAGGCTGAAGCTGTCTCACTTCCAGTTAAGACTATAAAATTACATCAAAAATTCAGAATCAATGTCTCCATGATGGAACAGTTAACTTCTTGAGCTGGAATGTTAAAGGCCTGAATCACGAATTAAAGAGAAAGAAAGTACTTTCTCACCTAACAGGTTTAAATACTAAAATAGTATTTTTACAGGAGACCCACTTACTAAGCAAGGATCAGTTCCGGCTGCAAAAGGACTGGACTGGCCAAATGTTCCATTCTAGCTTTACAAAAAAAACTATAGGTGTGGGAATTCTCATACATAGAACAGTCTCATTTGTAGCATCAGATGTAGTATTAGATCCCGAAGGGAGATATGTGATGGTCATGGGAGAATTATCTAACTGTAAAATGATTTTGATAAATGCTTATGCACCTAATGTTGTTGATAAGGACTTTGTACAAAATTTATTTGCATCCATTCCCAGTTTGAACACTTATAAAATTATAATGGCTGGGGACTTTAATTGTGTTTTAAAACCACTCTTAGATAGGACTGCTACCACAGGGGGGACGACATCTAACACTGCAAAGATAATTACAAAGTTTATAACGGATCACAACTTATCAGACCCCTGGAGGTTTTTAAACCCAAACGCAAGAACATATTCTTTCTACTCACCAGTACATCATTGCTACTCAAGAATTGATTATTTCTTTATAGATAACTAGCAAAATACCCGCGCTTCGCAGCGGTGAAGTACTGCCTTAAAATTTTTATTAAGAAGAAAATTAAACCTTTTTAAACTGAGGGAAAATATACCAATAATTATTTGTTAAGGATCTCTTTGTATGCCACGTTGTCAGTTCGGCCCTCCAGTTGCAATATGACCAAGCTGTAGCTGTGCGCTGAGCCTACTCTTGAGCATGCAACGTACAGTTGGCCATGTGAACAGTAATCTTGTTTCAAATCTCACAGCTTGGATTGCTGCTGTCATAATCGGTTTGAGTTTCATGGTTTGTTTCAGTTACGACAGTATTTGTAGGACTTGTGTTGAAGAGACATTCGGCATCT
This sequence comes from Polypterus bichir lapradei, assembly GCA_026402145.1. Classification (NCBI taxonomy): domain Eukaryota; kingdom Metazoa; phylum Chordata; class Cladistia; order Polypteriformes; family Polypteridae; genus Polypterus; species Polypterus bichir. The sequence goes on from JANRMT010062834.1 coordinate 8,805,510, forward strand.
GTCAAGCGTTGTAAGTATACAACCAGTTTCATTGATAACTTCACATCCAGCTTTTGAGAGTTTAAACATTTCTAAACATCAAAGTGTCCACTACTGAAATCGTCACCTGTGAAGCTAAGATGTTTAAGAGGCATTGGCGGTTGTCCAAAGGTGTAAAATATTTGGCCATTTCGGTACACTTAAGCATTTCACTCTTCTAGTGCTCCTGTGTAGTATAATTATCTTCTGTACCGTCATCAGTCCACACCTTGAACCTGTCCCAGTCACTCAATACATAAGACACAATGTTCCTCCGGATATCAATAGTGAGCCTGATATGGCTGTGCAATATGTAACAAAGAGAATGGAAAAGGCAGGTGCCATCTCCGGGCATGGAAACCACTTGGTAAGTGACAGTTCTTTGATCGATGGTGATTACCTCGATAGACATGTTAATGGGGTACGGTTGGAATGATAAAGGAAATGGGTACCTGAACAATGTAAACTAAGTCTAAAATACCTATACAATAAATATAATCGTAATAAATGAACAATAAAACAGCGGAGAAGCCGTGGATTAAATAAAAAGGCTGTAGTTATCAGCAGGGAGACGTGAATATCGTGGTGAAGCAAGGAAGGGAATGTAGAGACTTGAGCGACGTACGGCCTTATATAGGCAGGCAGCCAACAACATGGGAGGCGTTAAGATGGGGGACCCAACGCCGCCTCACACGGTGACCGAGCTGCAGGCTATGGACATATACAGTATATGTACGTAAGTAGGATTCAGTTAGCATTGGGAACCCGCGTACCAAATTTCTTGAAGATAGGCCCATAAGTAACAAAGACCGTTGAAAAGTTCAATATGGCAGCCGACAGTGGCATCATATCACCGAAATAAGTACCAAATTTCAGCCTTCTACCTATGAATAAGAGAGTTCAACATGGCAGACGTTGTTGACCGTTATGACCGTTACACATAGAATTTTGAAATGAAACCTGCTTAACTTTTGTAAGTAAGCTGTAAGGAAGGAGCCTGCCAAATTTCAGCCTTCTACCTACACGGGAAGTTGGAGAATTAGTGACGTTGGAAACTTCAATATGGCGGCCGACAGTGGCATCATACCACTGAAATAAGTATGTACATCGGTTTTGGTTAGCGCAGGGAAGCCACCTACCAAATTTCGTGAAGATGGGGCCATAAATAAGAAAGTTAAACATGGCGAACATTGTCAACCGTTATGACCGTTACGCGTAGAATTTCGAAATGAAACCTGTTTAACTTTTGTAAGTAAGCTGTAAGGAATGAGCCTGCCAAATTTCAGCATTTTACCTACACGGGAAATTGGAGAATTAGTGACGTTGGAAAGTTCAATATGGCGGCTGACAGTGGCGTCATACCACCAAAATAAGTATGTACATTGGTTTCGGTTAGCGCAGGGAAGCCGCCTACCAAATTTCGTGAAGATGGGGCCATGAATAAGAAAGTTCAAGATGGCGGACATTGTTGACCGTTATGACCGTTACACGTAGAATTTCAAAATGAAACCTGCTTAACTTTTGTAAGTAAGCGGTAAGGAATGAGCCTGCCAAATTTCAGCCTTCTACCTACAAGGGAAGTTGGAGAATTAGTGATGTTTGGAAAATTCAATATGGCGACCGACAGTGGCGTCATACCACCAAAATAAGTACATACATCGGTTTTGGTTAGCGTAGGGAAGCCACCTACCAAATTTCGTGAAGATGGGGTCAGCCATCTACCTACACGGGAAGTTGGAAAATTAGTGACGTTGGAAAGTTCAATATGGCGGCCGACAGTGGCGTCATACCATCGAAATAAGTACATACATCAGTTTCGGTTAGCGCAGGGAATCCGCCTACCAAATTTCGTGATGATGGGGCCATAAATAAGAAAGTTCAACATGGCGGACATTGTGAAAATTAGTGACATTGGAAAGTTCAATATGGCGGCCGACAGTGGCGTCATACCATCGAAATAAGTATATATATCAGTTTCGGTTAGCGCAGGGAATCCGCCTACCAAATTTCGTGAAGATGGGGCCATAAATAAGAAAATTCAACATGGCGGACGTTGTCAACCGTTATCGACCGTTATGACCGTTACGTGTAGAATTTCGAAATGAAACCTGCTTAACTTTTGTAAGTAAGCTGTAAGGAATGAGCCTGCCAAATTTCAACCTTCTACCTACACGGGAAGTTGGAGAATTAGTGACGTTGGAAAGTTCAATGTGGCGGCTGACAGTGGTGTCATACCACCGAAATAAGTATGTACATTGGTTTCGGTTAGCGCAGGGAAGCCGCCTACCAAATTTCGTGAAGATGGGGCCATGAATAAGAAAGTTCAACATGGCGGACATTGTTGACCGTTATGACCGTTCCGCGTAGAATTTCGAAATGAAACCTGCTTAACTTTTGTAAGTAAGCTGTAAGGAATGAGCCTGCCAAATATCAGCCTTCTACCTACACGGGAAGTTGGAGAATTAGTGATGTTTGGAAAATTCAATATGGCGGCCGACAGTGGCGTCATACCACCGAAATAAGTACGTACATCGATTTTGGTTAGCGCAGGGAAGCCACCTACCAAATTTCGTGAAGATGGTGCCATAAATAAGAAAGTTCAACATGGCGGACGTTGTCGACCGTTATGACCGTTACGTGTAGAATTTCGAAATGAAACCTGCTTAACTTTTGTAAGTGAGCTGTAAGGAATAAGCCTGCCAAATTTCAGCCTTCTACCTACACTGGAAGTTGGAGAATTAGTGATGAGTGAGTGAGTGAGTGAGTGAGTGAGTGAGTGAGTGAGTGAGTGAGTGAGGGCTTTGCCTTTTATTAGTATAGATAATTTATTGCCTTTGTTAAATCTTGCAAATACAATGCTATTGTTATTTCTGACCATGCGCCTCTGATCTTGGAGCTAAAGTCACTATGCCCCACACACTCACCTTGCAGATGGCGTCTCAACCCGCTTCTATTAGCAGACGAGAATTGTACAAAATTTATATCCAAACAAATCAGTTTCTTCCTAGAGGCAAATTCATCCTCAGAGATTTCTGCAGGATTACTCTGGGAAATTCTTAAGAGGACAGATTATCTCATATTTTTCCCACAGAAATAAATTAGAAACCAAGAAACTAGCAGAGCTAAAAAGCGAAATTACTAGAATAGATGAAGAACATGCCAGGCTTCCAAGCGAGGCTCTACATAGGAAAAGGCAGGCTCTGCATTCAGAACTAAACCTCTTGACAACTAAAGAAACTGAACAACTAATTTATAAATCCAGACATCATTACTATGAACACGGAGAGAAAGCTAATAAGCTTTTAGCTCAACAAATTCACAAGCAAGAAGTCCGCAACGCAATCCCAGTAATCACCAACACGAACGGAGACAAAATCATTGACCAAAAAAATATAATGCACACATTCAGAGACTACTATAAATCCTTATATTCTACTGAGTTTAAAGAACACAATACACAATCTAATGCATTTCTGGATACATTACAGATACCACAAATAGGCACTTTTAGTGCAGAGGAACTCGATAAACCTCTGGCGCTATCAGAATTACTAGATGCTATAAAGTCACTTCAAGGCGGGAAAGCAGCAGGCTCTGATGGCTACCCTGCAGAATTTTATAAGAAATTCTCCGCTCAGCTAGCTCCCCTCCTATTAGCAACATTTACAGAAGCCATAGACAATCAAACTCTTCCTCAAACTTTTCGCCAAGCATTAATCACCGTTTTTCCAAAACAAAATAAGGACTTGTTACAATGTGCATCATACAGACCAATTTCACTTTTGAATAATGATGTTAAAATACTCTCCAAAATCGTAGCTAGAAGGATGTAGAAAGTGCTCCCTTCGGTAATATCACAAGATCAAACTGGATTTATCAAGGGTCGACACTTATCCTTAAATCTTCGACGCCTGTTTAATGCAATATACTCACCAACTAAATCAAACACCCCAAAAATATTATTAGCATTGGATGCAGAAAAAGCATTTGACATGATTGAATGGAAATACCTTTTTACTACATTGAAGAAATTTGGGTTTGGCCCGAACATTTGTGCATGGATCAAATTACTGTATACCAATCCAGAAGCTTCTGTTTGTATCAACAACATTTGTTCAGACTACTTTAAATTAGAACGTGGTACCAGACAACCACTGGCAATACACTGTCAAAATACTGATCAGATAAAGGGGATTATCAGACAAGGACTGGAACAGAAACTTTCTCTATATGCAGATGATATGGTACTGTATATATCAGACCCACAAAATTCTGTACCTGCAGTCTTAACAGCACTCACAGAATTTCAAAAGATCTCTGGTCTCAGAATTAATCTGAATAAAAGTGTACTCTTTCCAGTGAATTCTCAAGCATATAATATTAGATTAGATACCCTACCTTTTATCATTGCAGAACAGTTTAAATACCTAGGCGTAAACATCACAAGTAAACATAAAGCTCTTTATCAACAAAATTTCGCCGTCTGCATGGAAAAAATTAAGCAAGACTTGCGTAGATGGTCAACCCTTCATCATACTTTAGCTGGAAGAATTAACACTGTTAAGATGAATATTCTTCCTAAGCTCCTTTTTTATTTCAAACCATCCCAATATACATCAATAAATCACTTTTTAAGCAGTTAGATTCAACAATAACCTCATTTATTTGGAACTCAAAACATCCACGTATCCAAAGAGTGATCCTACAAAGACAAAAGACAGAAGGTGGCATGGCTCTACCTAACTTCCAGTTTTATTACTGGGCAGCAAACATACAAGCTATAAAAACCTGGACACAAATAGAAGAACAAACACAGGCTTGGTCCGCAATAGAAATAAAATCCTGCAGTACTTCTTTATATTCCCTGCTCTGTGCCCCAATAAATACAAGTTATCGGCAATATACTAATAACCCAATTGTGCTTCACTCACTTAGAATATGGAATCAAAGTAGAAAGCATTTTAAGATGGAGAAGCTTTTATCTGTGGCACCTCTGCAAGACAACCACCTCTTTGAACCTTCGCAAACATATGCAGTTTTTAATATCTGGGAAAAATTTGGGATTAACTTACTTAGAGATCTTTATATAGACAACGTTTTTGCATCCTATGAACAATTACATTCCAAATTTAACATTCCAGCTACACATTTCTTTCATTATCTTCAAATTAGGAACTTTGTTAAACAGAATCTTCCTGGTTTTCCTCATCTTGCACCCTCATTCATGCTGGAAAAAATATTGCTCAATTTCAAGGACTCAGACACCATCTCTGAAATATATAAAATCATTTTACAGTCCCTCCCTTTCAAAGCTCCAAGAGGACACTGGGAAAAAGATCTCTCAATTAATATATCAGAAAAGGAGTGGAAAGTAGCAATGCAGAGAATTCACTCGAGCTCCATATGCGCAAAGCATACAATTATTCAACTCAAAATTATATATCGCGCACATCTGTCTCGTCTAAAACTCTCCAAAATGTTTCCAGGGCAAGATCCAACCTGCGAATGCTGCAATCAAGTCCCAGCCTCACTGGGTCACATGTTCTGGGCCTGCACCAAATTAACATCATTCTGGACCAAAATTTTTAATTACCTTTCAGACAGCCTTGGTCTCACAATCCCTCCAAACCCATTAACAGCTGTGTTTGGGGTTCTTCCAGATGGGTTTAAAGTGGAGAAGGACAAACAAACGGTGATTGCATTCACTACACTTTTGGCACGCAGATTTATTCTGCTAAACTGGAAAAATCCAAACTCTCCTCTTTTAAGTCAGTGGGAAACCGATGTTTTATACTATTTGAAGTTGGAAAAAATCAAATACTCATTTAGAGGATCTGTACAGAATTTTTTCAAAACCTGGCAGGATCTAATCAATAATATTTTAAAATAAGCTCTTAAAGCACAGAGGAAGCTATTATTTCTGTATTTCGTTTTCTTCTCCATTCATCTCTGTTGGCTTATCAAACTTATCAATTTAGGTATGTTTACAAGCCTTAAATTTTACTCCATTGGCCTTGCTCTCTCTCTCAGGGATGGGGGTCGACTTGTTCTCAGTTCTACTTTTTGTAAAAATTGATTGATTTGTATGGAATTATTGCAATAAAATTAATAAAATTTAAAAAAAAAAAAGCTAAAGTCTAAATAATATAAACAAAATAAAAAACAAAAAACGTAAATAGGCTGAACCCAATATTTTCATGTCATCATGCATATTGTTCAATGGTATTTTAGGTCCTGAGTGGTGGCAGTACTATGCATTATGGTAATAACCATTGCTACAATGCTGTTCCAGGTGTTTCTTCACACAATAATGGAGCCTAGGAAAAATTAAGAAATGAAGTTGCACAAGCATTATATGTACACTGCTCTGCTCTGCTCACTAGCTACAGTTTGTTTTAATTGACTGGGTTATTAATGTTTATTTTTTAAGGTGCCCATGGGCAGGAAGAGAGACAGCTGTGTGTCATTAATGTACATAATGATTGCAAAGCTTTGTTTTTTCAGCAAATGGGATAAATATGAACCATGTATTTTCTAATCGATGAGTGACTGAAAATAGTAGTGAATCTTTAGCCTCAATTTAAATGCTGAGACAAATGAGGTATCTCGCACAAACCAGGCAAATCATTCAACAACTATTAGCACTCTAGCTAAAGTCTCAGTCCTCCACAGTACAGTAGTTGTATTTATCTTTTAGAATACCAGCATCCTGAGATAATATATGCTTCAGTATATAAAGTATGTATATTTTATTACTATAAGTATTTATTTAGCTTTCACCTTTATCCCTGATGACTTGTAAAACAAGTTATAATGCATTATAACTAGTAGGAGGCACAATCAAACCCCAAACTTTACACACAGTCATGGGTTCAAGTATAGTCCCTTTTATTAATCACAGTACCTTAATAAACAGGTAAGTACAATCAAAGACCCACAAACATGGATAAGTATAGTTCCTCCTCTCCCCTTCCACTAATCCAAAGAGCTTTGTCCTCTGCTTCCCGATGCTGACTCCCAGATCACGGTGAGGCAGCTTCTTTTATGTTGGATTTGGGAGTGCTTCCTTAGTGCCAAATAATTGCATGGTGAAAGCACTGATAGGTAATGTAGAAGCTCCCTAAAACAGGGAGGTCTTCTGCCAGCAGAGCCCTGTGCAGCATCAAATTACCCCAACAGGTCTGCTATTCAGAACTACAGGTCACACACGGCCATGCAGGAGTCTAACCTGGGACCATACCAGAAAAGCATTGCCATCTATTTCAACCTGGAGATGAATCGTCTTTGGTAGATGCCTAAAAATAAGTAAATAGGATGCAGTTCAAAAACACAAAAGGACATCGTTACACTTGAGAATTTATGCATATTTATGAGTTCTGTTTACATGTACAGGATACAATCCACATCAGACTTTGTGAGTTAGAAGGAGGATGCTGAAATCGTTCAAAACTTGGCTAGAAATCCTTGAAAAAGTAGCTTGTAAACATAAAAGTACTGTTAGGTCTTCTGATGTTTTTAAATAAGCCTGACACGTTCTGTGACCTTTCTTCCTCTACACATTTTTGGACTGTTTATGTATTTTTTAGCACATTTTTACTGGGTATGTCCTGCTTTCCTGTTTTGTTCATGTTTTGGCTTTATTTTTAATTTTTCAAATAATTGTTTCTTTTGTTTTTTGAGCCAGTTGAGCAATGTACAGTATCTACTCTAACTTTGCAGAATTAAGAAGGTGACAAAAGTTCTTTTAGACTCCTCAGAGGGCTGCTGTTTTGTTTAGAATACTTCTAAGGCCTGGTAAGGGTTTAACATCACTAGCCCCACTTTCACCATGTTTATGCATCTGTAGCACATCTTACCTACAGTAGCATGCCAAGTGGATGTTTGAAGAGTCTTACAGAATTGTGTTATACAGACAATCTTTCTTTCAATAAACTACAAACCTCTTGATGGTAATGCTTAAAAATAAGGCAGCATTCATTCCATGCTGGTAAGCCATGGCACTAATACTAAAGTAAATTAATATAATATCGGATAAAGCATGTACCGACCTAAGAAACCAAGAAGATCAAGGCACATAGAATAAGCCATATTTAGAATATGGCACTTCAGCCTGAAAACTGCACTGTTCAAAGTTAAGATATTTTAAACATTCAATCTAAAAATAATCTTTGCATTCTTAAATAGTTATAAGCTAGTGGTTAATGCACAAACATTAATGAGCACCTCAGATTTCAAACACAGAATTTGGATTTGTTAAAAAAAAAAAATCCATACAGGAATAACAAGAAACTATATATCTAATATACAGTATTTCTAAAATTACTTCCCATATTCTAAAATTCAAGTTCAATATTTCCCCATAAGAAGCAATTGAATTTACAACCCATATACTTGAGCAAATACTAATGATATAATACAGTTAAATTAAAATAAAAGCAGATTTACAAATCATAGAAAGGCCACCATGTAAAGCAGGACAGCTAGTCTTGATGATTCTTTGGTTCAAGAAATACAACCTCACTGTTGTAATCCATGAATAGATCACAACATTTGGACCTTCTTGCATCTATTTATATAATTTATTTAGTTTTTTGTTTTACCATAGCATCGTTGCTTCACAACTTTGGCTTATTTGGTTAATTTGACAGAAAGTGTCACTAATGGGTGTTTTATAAGGGCATGCGTACGTATGACATTACGGGCATAGTCAGATATTTTGTGATACAGCTGAATGTTCAGTAATTATCTACCTTTTTAGATGTTATTTCCTAACAAGAAAAGGCACTATTTCTGGCAATTGTTTTGACCTGTCTTTTCCTTTTAATTTGTTTACCAGTCTTAGAGCCCCATTATTTTGACCTCACCTATATCCAGGTTACTCTCCCGGCTTTTGTCCTGAAGTACCTATGTATCAGTATGATTCTTTTAACCATTCTGATATGACCTTTTTGTAAAGATTAAAATGGTTAATGGTTACAATAAAAGTGGAAATCACTACTTGATACAGCTTACCTTTATATAAAACAATTGTTAAAACCATGGGGCCACACTCCATGATGAAACATGTAGATAGATAGATAGACACTTTATTAATCCCAAGGGGAAATTTACATACTCCAGCAGCAGCATACAACATAGAGAATATACTCCCTAGTGATGTCCCCATGGTATCATTGCAACAAAAAAATCCAAATCATTATGCAATGCTAAAAAGAAAAAAAAAAAACAGTACATGAGTAAATATACGTTTATGAAGGCCTAGTACCTGGTCCAGGAATTGTCCCTGCCTTGTACCTAAAATTTGCCAGAATAGGCTCCAGATGCCCCATGAATCTGCTCTGGATAAGCAGGTTTAGAGAATGGATGGATAAAAATTGTTATGATCTCTGCTTAAACTGTGACACTCTTGATCATTTGATTAAGACTATTCCTGTTGCAGAAACACAAATTAGTTGGTCATTGTTAAATCAAGACAACAGCCTTAATAAATACACGAATATACAGAAAATATACAGCTGAGACAAACCATACCAGTAGGATGACTTAAAGACAGAAGAAACACTCCATAGAGCACATCAGAATTCCTGTCTTTTGAGTGTATAAGAAGACTGAATCCTTTTAACAAGGATTGTGCATTGTACTATTACAAGTTTCACACAGTTAATTATCTCTCTACCTCTCTTTTTTTAAAGAAAACAAACGTAATATGCTTACACAGATATGTGCTATGAAATTGGCAGATATTTAACATTTCTATTCTCCAAATTCACCAAAAAAAGACACAAGACCTTCTTTGCATCCCTGGTTGGTAGTTGCACTATTAAATGTAGATACTGTAATAGTAGGATTTTCTTTTTAAATATTTTGGTACACAGTAAATAACGTAATTGGCAATTAGGTGCCTGAACTCAGTGTGGACTTACCATGCAAAAAAAATATTAATTATTATTAATTTTAAGCACAATGTGCTATGCTAAAAGAGAAAGCATAATAAGCATCACAGGCAAATTTGATGTGTTTGTTGGAAATTGGAGCAATGGATGAGCTGCATTAAAATATTTAGGCATTTTGTTATGTCAGCAGTTATTGGAAAATTTGATCTCTTAACAAATTTCTGCTAGATTTTTGATTAGGCTTACTGTCAAAAATAATAATGAAACAGGTTATTTGGAAAACACTTTTTTCAAGCAAGTTTTACAGCTTATTCTACGCTTACATTAAAATCAGCCATATTTGAGAGAGCTTTAGGTCATGTACTGCATAGAATGCCCTTTGTGCACTGCCATTTGCACAATATCATGGCAGAAGTAAGTACTAGTCCCATACACTTGGATGCATTTCTAGAACATCTTAAAAAATACATATTGTGTTGATATAAGAGAACATGTTTTTTCAAAAGGTTCACTGGGATACTTTGGTCACATTATCAATACCAAAGGTGTCCATAACTCATCTAAAAAACACACAATAGTTGAGGCAGCAGTTTCAGTCTCATTTGACTGAGATCATTCCTAGGCCTAAGTAATTACTATGCTTGGTTTTTCCCTTTTATGGCAGTGGGCACACTATGAGTCAGTGCCACTGCAGTCTATCTGAGTAACAATTTCATCAAGATTATTTTCTCTGTCCAATTCATTAACAATATCTAATCACCCCAGTACATTATATATATTTATAGCCAATGCTTTCATCCATGTGATAAACCACGGTGTGGATTTCCAATTGCTTAATACTTCATCCTTAAATTTTGAACTTTTGTTTAGTTTCAAATTAAAATGGATATCATAGATCTTTCAATGATCTTTTCTCAGACATGGGACATACTATTACAATGTTTGCAAATAGAAAACACTGAGTCAATAAAATATTTTTAAATTATTTACTATAATACAGTAGCTAAGGTATCCCTGTATTTCACCAAGCTGTTCCACACATACCTTTAGGATATGCACTTTAATTACCTGACCTAATAGTTAATTTGAAATCCCTTCAGCCTTTGTATGCATTTGCCTTTAATTTGCATTAATGTTTTTAAGACCCTATTTCAGTATCTAGCAGCAACTTCATGATGCCTTTCAAAATTATGAAGATTTGAGTTGCATCTCCATGTTGCCTTTATGAACAAGACTAAAGGTATTAATCAGAGTAGGGCATGCTTTTCACTTCTCAGATGCATCTGGATGAAATAACAACCTTCACAGTTTTAAATTTGGTAATTATTCGAGTTAACATTTAAAATTAAATCAGACTGATGATTTAAATCCTTCTTACAGTAGTTGTATGGTAATTATTTCCTCAGATACATTTAGGCTGATTTAAGAAGGTTAAGGAACAACAAAAGTGAACATTTTAAATATTAATCACATTGGTGATTAATCTTTGCAGTAATATGTCTGATGATGCTACAGTAAATTTAAATTCTAGCCATGTATTCCTGAATGGACCACACTCTCAACCTTAATTTCTTGTGGCGAACGAATTTTTTTTATGAAATGAGGATGAACCATAAGGTCGACCCACTCTTTGAATCCTTTGTGGGAAATGTTAGATTAACATTTCTAAGGACCTTTTGCTATTTCTGCATTTCCTGTCTTCTACTTATATCCACAAGATTATTTCAAAGTTACCAAGTGGCTAATTTTTACATAAGGTGTGGAACAAGCAGCTTTTTAAAATTACATTGGATGTATTTTGAGATTTGTCATACTGCAGCAGAGAAATATTACCTTAAAAAAACATTAAAGGAGCAAACTGGGGAGGGTTTCCTGCATTTTTACATAATGTAAGCTCAAATTTATAAAATTATCTTTTGATTTAATCCATATGCACAAGTGCCTTTAAACCTCTTGTCAAAATTTGAATCAGGCATATTCTGTAAATCTGCTGTCTCTGTCTACCTTACAAAGGTGTTCTGTTTAAAAGTAACTGTATGTACATGACTTGAGGTGGCAAGACTATCTGTCTTTTAATTACAGCAGCTATGTGCTTGTTGAATGTAGTGATTTTAAGAACAAATGAGTACAACAAATTACTCATACCTTTATGAGAATACTAGTTAATTTGTACTTTAATGTGTTTTTTCATTCAATGAAATTCAGTATTTTTAGTAATCTTCATTTGTGATTATTGCCTACTCTGTAATGATAATTTCATCACATTATTAATTGCCAGCCACACACTCAACATAACATGCTAGATCATTAAAAGACAAGTATTAAAATTTTATATGTTTATATAATTGGCTAACATTCATCATCTGATGTAATGTGATGCTCCTGTCCAAGCTCTTCTATGCCAGAACTTCACACAAGAAGAAAAATACTATAATTCTGTTACCAGATCTGTGCTGCTCAATGCTGGAGACTTGTAACACCTCTTGGGTACTCATTTATTCTCTTCAGTGTAGTATCTGTAATTAAGTGATTACAAAACACTAGCAAGCACAGTTGAGTGTTACTAGAAGCATTGCTTACAATCAGATTTAATCCAGGTGCCAAGGACAACACAGAGGCGTGTTTCAATAGTTAGGCCAGTAGACTGATCATACAAAAGCAAACATATGCAGCACCAAAAGAATAAAGAAGACATCGGTAAAAATAAACATGAGAAAAAAATCTTTATACTTGACAAAAATAAGGAACAGTCAAACATTCAAGAGAATACAGCAACTACACACAAAGAAATTGGTGAGTTAACGCAGCTATGAATGAATGCATGTCAATTAAAGAAGCCTGTTTCTAAATATTGGAAGTTAATTCTAAATGATTGCAAGTGACTAGATTATTTTAAAAAGTACTGATATGCTTAAATGTCAATTTTTAGTAGTTTTTATGTTGTACTTGCAACAACAGCCCCATGGATTTCAACTCACAGTCAAAACCCAAGATCGGCCAAAGTATTAATTTAGTTGATTAATCTGTAGCCAGGCATCCTATTAAGGGCAATTCTTGTCTTATGCTCAATGCAAAATTTTTCAGCTCTCCATGATTCAAAATTAGATAATAAGCTATAAATCCCACTATTCTCAGCATAGTGCATGCATACAGACATGTAAATAGGTGTAGGTTATTAAAGTAAAAATCAATGCAGACATTCTGTCAATATTACTTTTTAAAGCTCATAAAGATGGTTCCTGTCATCAGAAAGATATTCAATGTGTACCTTTAGTTACAGTTTTTAAGTACTTGGTTCTGAATCAGTAGTATTCTATACCTATGGCATTCCCTTCACTCTGCTTTGACATTTTAATACAGCCTATTATCTTCAGCATTATAATTTATTTATATCATTACACAATCCTCAAGATAATCCTTTAAGAAATTAAATGAAAATATTACAACTTTAAATATCTGTATTGAATAATAACATAAAAGTTTTTGAGCACATCTCAATTACTTAATCATGCTGTTTCAGAAAGTAATTTATGACTTGAGCCTGGTTTGCAACAGTTTTTAATAAAAATAAAATCAGCTCTAATGGTTTATTACTGTGTATTTTTACATAATGATCCTTGTGATTCAGGCTTTCGTTTTTTATTAAAATAATTACAACACTCTTAATAGCTGGGAGATGCTAAAGGGTCTAATTACTTTGCAGAATGCTTGGAAAATTACTCGGTCTGCTTTCAGCAGGTTGCCTGCTTTGCTAATGAGGGTATTCTAAGAGGACACAGACTGCGGTAATTAATGGATGAATTTCACTTTAATAAATGTATAGCTAAATTTCTAAATGCAGATAGCATACCTTACCCTAATGGGAGCCACGCTTAGAAGCACTTAAGCTAGTAAATGATCCGAAAGAGTGTTTAATTATCTGACGCTCCATGATCCTCATTTGAAGAGAATAGATAATGTCACTGTTTACTCCACAATAAATAAAGTGGTTAGTGGGAGTCCAAATAGCCTATTATCCTGCCATATTTGCAATTTGGTGCCCATCACCCACTGAAACCTGCATTTGTTAAACAGAAAGTCATGACGTGCAATTTTTGTCATCAACAGTGATAAACTATAGGTGTGGCTGTAAATTTTTACTTGCTCAGCACATAGATTTATATCAAAAAATACATATATTCCAAGCATAATATGGTGATGCCTGGTTAAATAAAAATGCAGTTGTTTAATTATTAATTTACATTTCTCACTAGATTGTACACTGTTTTAACTTAATATCAAGTGTGTTAGGCACTTTGAAGGTTTTAAAATACTATTATATTATTATCTATTTGGCTCATAACATTACAGCTGACTCTGGTACAGTATTCAGCTTTCATCTGCAGGATCTATGGAAACAACAAATATTAAGCAATCTGTGGTGTTTCTGAAATTTAAAAAAAAATCCATGTACAGTATACCATTCACATAAATTATATGTTTTATAATTTACTGATACACATTGTAAGAATATATTGGTAAGTACGAGATTAGAAATTACTAAATTATTATATTTATATTTCTTTTCTAATGGTAGTAATTTTAGTAAAATATTTGTATGTTAAATATACTAATGTATATATATTTTTTATTTATTAGCATTTTCAAAGCTGGTCTTCACAACTTGTACCATGGCTGCTTTAGCAGTATTAAATCCACTGTATTTTTTGTCACTACTGAAAATGAAAATGAGAAATTACTAAAATTGGAATAATTAGATTTTTTTCCTAGCTACTTCCATAAAACACTTAATGTTAAAAATGGTTTAAATGTGGGAATAGACTACTTCTATTTTTTTAAACATGCTAATAACATAACAATATATTTAAAGGAATTAAAAATGCACAAATACTCTATCAAACTCATCCAAAATGAACAGGTGCTTAACAATTTCCAGAGGTTATGTGCTCACATGTTTAGGAAGAAACCTTTTATTCTTCCTGCTTTACTTTTACTCTAACTCAACAACAATTATTTATGCATTCATCAAGTCCCAAAGCTTTATTATCATGTTCAATTTTATATCTAGGGAAAAGTTGTCAATTATATAGTTTTGCCTCATTGTTATATTTTTTTTCTTCATTACTGGCATTTTTGTTTTACAAATTGGAGGTCTTAATATTATATTACATAATATTTCTTCATATGATAAAGAGGAAAACATACTTGTATAAATTATATAATAATTATTTACTTATAAATCATGCATTTAAAATGCATATAATCACTGAAAAATTAGGATTTATTTTAGAAACATGAAAGGGCACCTTTCATCATTTATTCTTCTTGATTGCGCAGTTAGATTATAATTATTGCTGATTGTCCCACATTTTTTATTTACATTATTATCCACTAACTCTTGCAGTGATTTTGTAAGGTCGCTTGTAGAAATAATCAGCAACATTTAAAGAATAATGGTCTATTTTGTTTTAAAAATTCATTACCCTATCATTTCATAGTATTTATAATACAGGTGCTACAAATATAAAAAAAAAGTATACATGTTAAAATTTTAATTCAATAAAACAAAAACTGGAAAATTATTCAAAACTCCCAATATTCATCCACTTTCAAAGCTACCCTTCTCATGATTACATGAACCTGGAGTCTAATTACTCAGCAGTAGATGCAAAGCAACAACCTTCCCGAAAGAAAATGCCAGTCTTTGACAGGATGTACTACTCAGCAGTGAACCTGACAGAAGTCCATTTGATAGAGAAAACCCTAAATCTGTATGTACACAAGAAAAATACATTAGATCTACCCAAAACGCAACATGACTCTAAAGGCAGCTAAAGTTATATATGGCAACATTCTCCCATTTTAACACTTGTTTTCTAAATCAAACTTTTTGTTTTAGAATAATAATAACAAAAATAAGGGGTAGAATCTCAAATTTAATAATGTTTTCAGCTATTCTGTTGAGATGCCACCTACAACAAAGGTGTCACATTAGGCAAATTACCAAATATACTGCCCCAAATTACCAAATATACTTTTATGTGACAAAAAAGTCACATAAAATCGTTGCACAAAATAGGGGCACTTTTAGGCTTAGGATTTTGTATATAGAGATTAGATTTATTTTAAATTTATATTTACCAAAGTTGATCCGTTTACAATATTATATTACCAACATTATTACATATTTTTATCTATAATTATTTCTAAGAAAGGATAGGTTATTGCAGGCAACTTTGCTACCTTTTTACACTGTTAACTCTGTTTTGCCATTAACCCTTTTTAAGTTAAAACAGAGCTGTCCTCTTTGTGGTTTTAACATGCTTTTAAAGGAATTTTTACCTGCCGCCCATCACCTATACTTTTCTGCCAATAGTAATGATCTGCACGTTGAATTAGTCTTTACAGAAGCCATACTGTTGTCAGTCAATTTTACAAAATAACAAGAGTTTGGAAGTCTGAGTTCACTGTGAGCACTGGTTTGTTTCCACTTTATAAGCATGTTTTTGGGATTATTAATGACTCTAAAATTATCCCACTATGAAGTTCAGCATTTGCCCTAAAATTAACTTCTATCCTGTCCAAATATTTTGTATACTTTGTGCCCATTGCTGCTGTGGTAGAATCTGGATATGGAACCCTGTAAGAAAATGTGTGGATGTAACTGGGAGATGAGATAGAGTGAAAGCATGCAATGTTGTCCTCCAGCTGCGGAGTATCCTTCTGTACTTCGTTACTATATATATATATATATATATATATATATATATATATGTGTGTGTGTGTGTATATGTATATACTATATGTGTTTATGTATGTATATATCTGTATATATGTGAGTGTATATATATATATATATATATATATATATATATATATATATACACAGATGAACACACACACATATATGAGAAAATGAAACATTATATTCAAATTAATTTCTATTTATTTTACAAATTCATATAGCATATAAGCTGGTTCTTGTATACTATGTGCATACATGTATTATTGAAATATGGTAAATTAATTAATCTAATGCTTTTCAATGTACAATGCTTTTGGTTTTTATTTTATAGTCCATAAATGTATAAATGCCCACTCTGGAGCAAGCAACATATAGCAGACCATGGGAAAAGTATGCAGTTTTTAAGATAATAGTCATACTGGATACTGCAGTCACTTAAAATTGAAAGGCATGTCAGTGGTTATCATGGGAATGAAGACATCTTCTTTTTTAGCATTGCCAGTAAAAAAAAAAGTAATGGCCCCGATACAATATGTACATTTTTCATTGTAAAACATTTTAGTCCACCATATTCATCAAAATTGATCAATAAGGAAACAGTACCTACATTTTTCATTTATCAAGGTGTCCAGGTTGCACGGTAATCTATCTGGTCTGTGTAGTCTGAGAGACCAACTATGCATTTGAAAGTACTTAACTCAGAATTATGTCAATTAACAATCAGTTGGAACTGTCATAAAATGTGTTTTGGAGGTGTGGGGATCCAAATCTGAAACATCTCTTATGCATACCCCATAATGGTTCTTCTCCTATCTTTACGGTATTGCTGCTGGGATAAGTTTCATCTTACCCTGACACTCTACAGAAAGTAATGGGTTAAAGAATTTAATAGATTGAATTATGTGTAAACTAAACAATTAAAAAGGCAATTCTATATTGACTATTTTTTTAGATTATCACCAGAAATTAAATGCAAACACCATTCTTTTTCCATTCTACAGTATAGCTTTATTTGGCAGGTTCAGATATGAAGCAACAATAAGTCCTCAAAAGGATGCCAGTTCTTCACATGAATATATCTATTTAGAAAGAACATTCTGTCCATAAGCTTTACATGTTTAGAGTAATGCCATATGCATATAGTTGAAAGCCCACCCAAAACCAATTTGTGTAGGCTCTAGCCATGTGCAGCAATATTGCTGTAAAATATGCAGTATCATGTAATAAAAAAGTTACTGAAAATGAAAATAAATTTGTTAAAAGTATCATCTATGGTACATTGTATGTATGCACTGTTAATATATTCAGCACAACAAAGATCTGTTGCATTTCTGAGATTGAAAAAACGTATAACATAGCATAACATAACATTCAAAAGCCCTTTTAAGCCAATTCAGACTCATAATGACTAGCGCCGATGGCTGCAGCTATGGGAATAGGTAGGACTAAGCCCTGAATGGTGCACAAATCCTTCCCAATGTCCATTCACACACACACACACACACACACACACACACACACACACACACACAGAAACAGGTCATATTTAAAATCACCAAGTAACCTACCATGCACATTTTGATTAGCACGTACAAGTTCAAATTTTACTGTACTTCGTACACATGACTAATTGCCTTATAAACCTATAAACATCTTTTAGATGTGGCATGACAAATGGAATACCTAGAGAAAAAAAACCCACAGAGATGGGGAGACCATGCAAACACCAAACAGACAGCTAACACCTACTGTATGAGATTCAAACCCATGATACTGGGCCACCATGCTATCCTTGATCATTTCAATTTCTTGTAACTGCTAACACATTATTTTTTTTTTGCCTGTCTGTGATTTGGGATTATTCTGGAATACCAGAACAGTGCATGCATGACATGGAGAAAAACAACAGTATAATAAATACCAAGATTTTGTAATAAAGAATATGTTTACCACATGGTAACTAGAAAATATTCATTTGTAAACTATGTTCATTGTCTTTATCTTTTGTCCAGATACAATGTAAAATGAAGAAATCATTTTTAAATGTGGAAAGTGAAACAGGGTGCTTATCTGAATAAAACTGAAAAGAAAGTAGTTGTGATAAATGACAAAGGTTTTGAATTAGAAATCCAGACTATCAATAGAGAAGCTGATTTTGAAATACAGAAAAAAAAAATTGCAGGATTGCTTTCAAAAGAAAATAAAACAAATAAGGAAAAATAAGAAAAGTGTCCTGCTATTATGAAACTATGATAAGTTTATCTCTTTGTGCTCAGTTTGAATCAAATGAATTACTTTCCGTGGCATGCAATGAGACACTTGAAGTTGATGGTGCTATTCACATGTCTGCTGGTTGCATTTATGTATTCCATCGTGCAGGCCAAGAAGCTCCCTGAACAAGAAAAGCTGCATAATTTACAAGTTGGCCCATCTTAGTGCATTTAGTTATCAGTCACTGTCATCTAGTTCTAGGAATAAGCAAAACATATTACATTCTGATATATTCTGTATTGCCTTTCAAATAGACTTCACTTATTTCCTCATATTGTGTTCCTCTAAACTAAAACAATACCAGCAAGTCTAGTGCACTTACTGCTGCCTCTAGAATGTTTACTCCTGGCTCTCTTTAGGAACTAAAAGGCTGAAAACTGCATCGTAATTGGCCAATTAGGCTTAATGCCACACTGTGTTGACTGTTAGTTTCCACATATTGTGTGCAGAACTAATTGTGCTGAAAGCAAATGAACGGGCAGGAGACAAACAAGCTACTAGAAAATAATTACTTGGAGTGTTTCTTTTCAGTACCTGTACAGCAGATTTCATTATAGTCAATAGCCTCTAAAGCTGCTTGAAACGGTGGTAGTTGTCATTTTCATAGAGACTTGATAATGACATTAATTTGTCTTAATGGTCTGCTCTATTGTTATAAATAGTAAAATTAGCTTAAATTGTCTTGCTTCTGCTGGCTTTGGATGGCTCCAAAGGGCTTCACAACAGAAGATGAGTAGATAATTTGGTGTGCTTGTCAAATTTCCAATAATTTGTTATGTGGAACATGAGTAATGCTAGTACCATTAATGTTCATTTTCCTCTAAATTCATTACTGCCCTTTTCTCTTTTATCATTTTTAATGCCTCTACCATTTTTCTCCGTTTCAAGTGGAAATACAAAGCCTGTCTATACACACAGCTAGCTATTAACATTATGTTTATAGTGAACATCCAGGAAGAAAACTCTTTGTGAAACAATGACTGTTGATGGCATTTTTTTAAGCCAATAGTGATAGAGGTGGTCTGTTTTGTTTAACATCAGGAGTCCAGTCTTATTTTTTCACTCTTTTTTTACTCAAATGTAAACATACTCCATCATAAATAGGACCTACAGAGTAGATAAAGCAATTAGTGCCCATTAGGCAAAGAAACATTTACTATCAGTTATACATTCTGTGTTGGAGAACTATGCCAAGCAATCGCTTTTAGTCTCCCTTTCCAAAATTTTGGCCACTTATTTATACTATAGGGAGAGGGCTACATACACATTTATTTCCCCAAAGCTGTTTTAATTTCCACATATAAAAAATAAAGTCTTTTTTGGGTCTTATAAAAAATATTTTACTATTCACTACATTCATATCTAGTTATAGTTTGAAAATCTTTATGGACCCCACATATTTTTAGAAATGTCCAGGGCTATATACACATTTTTATTTCTCCAAAGCCGTTTTAATTTCCACATGTTAAAAATGAAAAGTCTCTATGGGTCTGTATAACCAAATGGTGATTTAAAAAAATATTTTACTATTCACTTGATGAATCCCACTACTAATATATTTCTAGAAATGTCCAGGGCAAAATAAGCACTACTGAGTTGCAAATAAATTTGTACAATAATTCTTACTACAACAACGTGTTTTACCGCAAGCAGTATAAAAGATCTATTAATTATTTTTCCAAAGTCACCTTTTCCTGACCACATGAATATACCTAGGATGAAAAATCAATTCATTACAAGTACACATTCACAAACAATTAGATTAGATTATTAGATAGAAGTTTATTTGCTCCCGAGGGATTTTTTTTTTTTACAGAAGCGCTTTTGACTAAATAAAAACAAAGATAGGTGAATATTACACGCGCACAATCTCTCTCACACACACAATGGTCTAAACGTACAACAGAATAACTAAAATGAAAGGAAATTTAAAAAGATAGAAAACTTCTGACTTGGCAGTTACAGTGAGGCATTATGCAGGCATGTTGCTGTTGGTTTAAAGGAGTCCCTTACCATTTCATGACACACTCTCATACCATGCACTTTAAACTTACCAGACCTATTTCTGCATAGGTATCCTACAGAGGCACTAGTTGTATCCACCCGTGCTGCACTGTGATAGCTGGCTTCATTAAATGACTATATTTGCGTGTTTTATGGTGTCTCTGGCATTTTTACTGTCTTGAGCCTGGTGCTAGTAAATATGTTCCAGCATGTTCGAAAACTACCTATTGAAATGAAATGTAGCAAAGCTACTATAACTACCAACATTCCACAGTAAGGACCATTTAAATTTTTAAAACAAATATACAACATTCTTTGAATTAAAATATAGTTTATTGTTTTAATGCTTTTAGTCGCGTTTTATTTGCTACTCTATTGCGAGTTAACGAGTCGTTAACAGCGCACAACTGCTTAAGTATTCGGCTTGAAATTCTTATTTGCCGACTAAAAATGTTGATATGCGTCTCGATGTATTACCCAAAAATCTTCATTTAGACAAGGATTTTTTCCTCTATCAATACCCGAGCGCTCTTCAATAAATATTTTCAATTTCCCACATCTTTCTTACTGAAAGGGTAAATAGATCACGTTTAGAATATTTCCGTGAGATATTTGGTTGATGCTGTTTATTTTTTCATTGCGGTCTTAACATTTATTTTAATGTAAATCGACAATAAATACTACATTGCAGTTAATATTTAATCGACGAATAATAATAAGTATTCCAAAGCTGAAATAGTAATTCACAGAGCAAACTGAAATCAAATTAATGTCCGCGCGATGCGCAATCCTAAAACTTCGATTGTTTCAATGTACAAAAAGATGATCTAACCTGCCGCTTTTAATCTGTTGTAAGATATAAATCGTCAATTAATTAATTTGGCAAAGGTTTAACCGCATAGTATACTGGCTGTTCCGTTGACAGCTAAACCCGGAACGTTTCCACTATTGCAAATTTGTTATGGTTGAAAATGTTAACGAAGTCCTCTTTTTAAGCAGCATTTTAGTCACAAGTGTATTAAAATGTGTGTCTTGTTTCCATTGTTTCTAGAAATATTTATTTGCGATTTTTATGTCTTTGTTTTGTTAATAAGTCGTTACACCAATACTAAGCTCAGTTGGTCTAATTACAGTGTAATTTCAGTTGAATATAGAGTTGTATCTTAAACGACATGCATGTCATATCATTTTCTAACAAATGCATCATTTCCAGGCAAAATTAAACTAAATACATATTCGTGGAAAAATATTTTAGATGATTTCAGAATAATTTATTGAAGTCTAAATAGTAACTAGTGAAAAAGCAACCTGTTCCTAATTTTAGCACATTTTTCAGTCAAAGTGAAGGAAATGGAGGCCAGGAAGAGCAACGCCTGATCTAAAACACGTATGGGTTATGTTCGCTTAACTCTTTTTCTCTTTGCAATTATCAATACACCCCACCTCACCACCCCCACCCACAATTTGGATTTGTTCAACACAAGACATGTTTTAATAATATGAATTATTTCAAAAAAGTACTGTTGCTATTTAACACGTTGCAGCCGATCTGCACATCCAGTGCGATTTGTAAAGCACTTGACGTTTTCCAACTAGCAAATGTTTAATTTATGATTACACTATGAGGTATCATTGGCAATTATATTTGCTGAGTTTGTCATTTTTTCGGTAATTGCTTTAAGCAACATCTTATTCTGGTGGGTATAATCAGATATGTAACATACTATAAGTTTAATAGAATTATATAAAAAATCAGGACTCTTTATACAGATGTGTTTTAAACAATATAAACAACAATAATCCGATTTTAATGAATAAACATCAAAACCATTCAGGTGCAAGGCGATAATGTCACTTTCCATGTTATCTAATAAAATGGGCTTTTCACCATTTTAAGTTGCTTGGCAAGGGAAGTCAGGGTTGCATACCGCCCTGGCGTAGCTTTGAACTTTTCTGTCCTCCTTCAAGTAACTCTGACAGCTACCCACGAAAGTGTTGCGGCATATAAAGCTTTTATTTATCATCACCGAACAGTGCACTGAATCGTAGAAATAAAGTTCAGTCCTCATAAATACGAAGTATGGGAACACATTATTATGATTTGTTGTACCAATGTGATGCCCAGGTACGAAGCGCATACAGTATGCTGGTAATTAGCGTACCTTGTGAACGCGTTTACAGCCTCTTTGTGTTGTTAGCGCTAAACGGGTGCGCGCCACCACACTGACAGCTCACCTCCGGCTGAGGCGCGCAGAGCTGCACGCTTCAAAGTGACGCGTATTGTCCTAGCAGGTGTTCGTACCGCAGCTTCGCGCGCAGCTGGGCTTCAGAAAATAGCCGTATGCATTCCAATCTCGTGTTGTTTGTAGCAGTCTATCAGAATTAACAATAGAAGAAGACTGGAATGCTGCGCCGCGAATACTTTTAAAATATCGGTGTCTTTTTCTAATGCCGAGTTTGGAGCTGAGAAGAAATTCAAATGAACGGAAAGCTTCGTGAGAGAAAACAAAGAATTCGCAGGTTGTTATTAAAAGCAGATGCGTGAACATTTTACTGGTAAAGCTGTCTAAATTTACATTAAGAGCATATACATACGCTTCTCTCCCATTAACATAAGAACCGTAGGTAAGACCGCCGCGAAACGTGAATCCGGGGAGTATGAAACTGATCCCGTTCTTTGTTTTAATGTAAGAATACCTTCGTTTGCCGTTTACTAAGAAGTACTGTAACTAATTTGAAAAATTCGTTTATTCTACATTATTCATGTGGAACTAATTTCCAGATTAAAGGTGAAGATGCAGATAAACTGCATTTTCTGTAAAAACACCCTTGTGTAGTAATAGAGTTGATGTTAAATTTGAGGATTACACTGCTTTTGATATTCAGACAGTTTCAGGTGGACTCTTAAAGATCAATGAACTGGCGCATGGGTACAAAACATAATACATCTAAGAGCTCTTATAAGCAAAAGTCTGTTATTATTTTAAGCACTATACAGTATAAACATAAAGAAACATGAAAAAAAAATCAGCACATCCATTACTTAATTTAATTTGGTCCAGGGTCCACAGGGCCATCGCCCATATTGGCATTTGAGGATATATAAACGACGGCCATTCCTGATTTTATTGTATTAGTCCAGGTAAACTTAATCAAAGGGAGAGCGATTTCAACAAAAACGTGATGAAGTTGCTCAGGCTTCAGTGAATAATGTTATAATTAGAAGGACAATGCAGTTCGGGTTCCAAACATTTTTCTGATGTCAGGTTAATTTTGGGATATAATATAATCTATTGGCTACTACTATTATCATTGCTGTATTTTTCGAACTAAAGGTATTTAGCTTCAGTACAGTCACTGTAGCTGTGAAGTGAAACTTAATAAAAAAATAATAATACATTGATCTCAGCAAGAATAGGCTATAATTGTTTGAATATTACTTTAAATGCTTGTACAAGAAGAGGAGCATTCCTTATTCAGTGTAGGGTCTAAGCGTTTACTTTAAGATACTGTGTTATAAACGTTTGATAAATTACTTAAGATAAAGAAAACAGGACTCAATTTATATTAAAGATAGCTAATTTTCTTTGCCTTTATGATTATCAACACTGAAGGAAAATGTTTACAGATGTAGGAAGCTTTCTTGAAAAGGCAAAATTAATTAATGTTTAATAATATTCATCATAGATGTATCTTATTATTCATAGTCATACTGTATATGCCACTAACAGTATTGTGTGTGTATGTATGTATGAATATATATATCCATAAGCATGTCTTCTTTCTTTTATCCCTTGATTCTGATAATTTTTTTTGCTAATTCTTCTTTAGCGGTGTCATGTGGTAACTATGAATATGGACTCCGAATAATGAAGTTGGTTAAATTGGGTGTTTTATTAATACCATTGACCTTCATTAACAGATGCAAAAGCTGATAAAATGGCTAAAGTGTATCCTATCCAATAAATATGACCTCAGAAACAATACATACTGATAGAATTATTGTTATGGGTTTTTAGGAGAGCACTGTGTATCGTGGAGATGAAATTAAAGCATACTGTAAGTAATTGAAAAAATTCAGTGAAAAAAACATTGTACTTTTGTGTAAATCCTATAGAGTATTTAATACTGTTTACCAGTAAATATTTAGTAAGAAATAGAGGCCAGCAAATTACAGGGTGAATTACCCTAAAAAATACATATCTTAACAGGATGAGTATTTGTGCATTCCCAGAGCTGAAAGTTTGCTTTGAAATGGAAATAACATGATGGCTGCTTCCTAGTCATTTCATTTCTCATTCTCCACTACCAACATTAATAGTTCTGCAATTGCACTATCACACATACAGTTTCTAAACACTTGTTAGATATTTTTCACATTAATTACATAATTTACATAATTACATATTAATTATATAATCTGTTAACCAAAATGTTGTCCCAGCTTTGGCAGATTAGTTTCCAAAATCACAGTATTTGTGACAGCTTGTCTTATCTTTGTGCAAAACAAATATTTATGTATTATGTACAATCAAAATATTAGTATTTATTATCTGTAAATTACAGTTCTATATATTACATTAAATACAAGCTTGACTTGATTATCTTTTTGAAAAAGTTTGAATCATTAATGACTGTATTCAAAGCAGCCATCTCTGATGCAGCAGTATAAAGGGCATCATACTGCATTAAAGCAGTTGCCTAGTTAATTAATTTTGAATATGATTGTACTTATAGATATGATTCTTCAGATCATATTGTGTTTCTTTACTTTCTGGTTAAAACTGACCTATTTTGAAAAAAAATGCAGAGATTATTATGAAAATTTGTAGAAATATATAAAAAACAAAACAATTACCCATATCACAGAAGTTGAAGCTGACTGAACAAAGCATCATTAAAAATGTCTCAAATATATGTACTATTCCGCTGTTAGTTTAAAATTGTGCAGTGAGAATAACTAGTAGTATAAGGTATGCATAAAGACAACTTCTAAATATCTTATATTAGCTTCAGATTTAGAGTTGATTTTATAATTCTTCTTTTGACAGGTAATGTCAAGAATGGCAAATTCTTTGGAAAACATTCTATTAATTATATATCTATGTTATATGCACTTGTACTGATTTATTTTTTATTACTTTTTCATTATAATTTTTGCCTAATTTAACTTGTTTTTATTTTCTTATGACTATTTCTTTGATGGCACTTTGAACTTCATTCTGTGTTTGGAAATGTGCTATAGAAATAAATGTTATTATTAATAATTATACTCTGTTGTATGTTGCCATAATTAGCAGATTAAGCAAATTCCTTAAAATTTTAGGATAAAGGAAGCCTGTAGTTGCAAGCCCCAGATGCTATAACATTTGACTTGTGAATATGCAAAAGATCAGACTCGGCATTTAAATTATGGTTGAAGTTACCATATTATATTAACATGGTATACCAACAATACCAATTCTGATGCATCTGTCATGTTATTATTAAGAACTGTGACAATCCATATGGTTGACTGAAATAAATCTTTTTCATTCTGTTACTCTTCCTAATGTGTCTTTGATTAAGTTCTCCTCCCTCTTGTTGAAACAAGACTAAAATGGCTGTTAGATATTAGTATTAAC
This sequence comes from Polypterus bichir lapradei, assembly GCA_026402145.1. Taxonomy (NCBI): domain Eukaryota; kingdom Metazoa; phylum Chordata; class Cladistia; order Polypteriformes; family Polypteridae; genus Polypterus; species Polypterus bichir. Next base: position 8,832,065 of record JANRMT010062834.1, read on the forward strand.
AATGAACGATCCATTGTCACTCTTCAATGGAATTATACTAGAATGATGGATATTAGGTTTCATTTTAGCATGTTCAAAATTAATGATCATTACTAGGAGTCTTAAGAATATAATCATGAAAATGTGTGTTCCCAGCCCACTCCTCTGGCCCAGGGTTGTAGGTTATTAGTGCTCACTTCACCAGCATTGGGCATGATGGAGAGCCAACCCATCAAAGGGCAAGCTCACTGATAATGGGCCAATTAATAATCACAATGGCCTTAGCCAGGTAGAACATGCAAACTGTACAAAACAAAATGATGGTGCTTAATAATGTTTACCTTTTATTTAAGGACGAATATATTATATGCATCCTGTGAGCTGTGTGACAGTAATATGCTAAGCTGATGTTGAATAATTTGCAGTCCTCTGCTGAGCAAGTATCAGGTTGTTATGCAGTCAGCGAGAACAGACTCAAATGCCCACCTGAAGTTAATAAGAATATATGGGCACATTCAGGTTTTCCTTGATGACAGCAGATATGTGTTGTTCAAAATGTAGGTCATCCGTGATGGTGATTCCACAAAAGCTGCTGACTCTGTCCACAGCAGCCCTGTCACTGTACATACTGTAAGAGTATGATCTACTTTCTACTGAAGTCTGTGAACAGTCCCTTGGATTTGCTGACATTAAGGGAGAGGTTGTTGTCCAGCTGTGCATTATATAAATCTTAGTAATTATTTACTAAATATTCAAATATGTTGGAGGATGTATTATTATATAATATTACACTTACTGAAGTGTAACATGTATATCAAGTTACTATCTAAATAGACTCCAGCTCATGTAGCATTTCCACTCCATGAAGATAAAAACTGAGATGTGGACATTCAATGCAAGTTTATTGGCAACAGTGTTTCTTGGGAGCATAGCAGGGGTGCAAAAAAAAAAAAAAAAAAAAAAGATTTTTAAATCTCAGAACATAGATGATAAAAAAAATTAATGTATATTTATGCATATACTAGTAAATGAGTGCTTTTCAGTCGACAGCGGGACACACAGCTCCAAGTAAAATGGGAAGGGTATGTGTTTTAAGGGCGAGGTTTAGTTGTCATCACGATATCCCCCCAATATAA
>JANRMT010062834.1:8835679-8932565 GCA_026402145.1 Polypterus bichir lapradei
CTGTTCCATTTCCCATTTAGGAAGCAGCTATAAAAGAAAGACAGTGGGAGAGTGCCTCCTGAGGCTGTGTGTTCCCTCAGTACACTGGGTGGCAGCATCCCTCTGACATAGCTCCCATTTGGACTCCAGTAGGGCAAGTCGGAAGAGGACACTGATGAGGACAATGACAATGTTTATGTTCATGTTTGTCCTGTGAACATAAAATTAACAGAAGAAAGCAATTGCTTAGTGTGGTAGAAAGAAGTCTGTTTGACCCTGCAGTTGTGTTTGTAGGTTTGAGACTATGTGGTGCTGTTAAGGCAACCAGAACACAAACTTACTTAACATGTTTTCCAATCCATACATGACTTTATTGGTCAATGAAGATTAAACAATTGAAACGATGTTAATATTGCCTATCATTTACAGAGCCCATTTTCAGACCATATGGTAAGGGCCCCCTGCTGGCCTCATCAATACCTCTTCGAGCAGCAACCCAAACTTTCCTAGATTGTCTCCCTTCCAACTACTGTCTAGGCCCAAACATGCTTAGCTTCAGGTGGATGACCTGTTCTATATATAAAATTAAATATAATCTATTAAATATAAAAATATTTAGACCACTTAGCAGATATCTGTTTTTACTTAGCCATTAAACAGTCTTTTTGTTTTGATCGGTATCAAAAGAGCTGAATGAAATCCATTGTAATTCAACATCATATAGCAATAAAATGTGAACACACCAAAGGGGTAAATATGTTTTATAGGCACTGTAGAGTTAACGGGTGCCAGTTCTGTCTCTACCATTGACTAACCACATAGCCTGGAACAAGCCACTTAAAATGCAAGTGCTCAGATTGTATAAATATATGAACATTTTTACTACTTTGTTTTGTCAGCTCCTTTTTGAATAAAGGTGTCAAATGAACAAAAGCAATAAATTGTAGCTGGCAAAGAAAGCACACTTCTTAGCAGTGCTGCATGATATTATGGAGGCTGTTGTAGTTACAGAGGTCAAAGGTGCAAGTGCCGTCATAGTCAAATGAAAATACAAAAGGTGTAACAACACAAATATTTTTGCAGAGAACAAAAGATTTTGGATGCAGAAGCATTTATAGTACATGCAGATTTTGCAACCCCATGATTTAATTCATTATTCTATATTGTTTTAATTAACAAAATATCATAGAACTTTTTTATTGATAACTTAAAAGTTTATAAATTGCAAAAATTCTGTTCACACAGGCACACACAATTTCAAACCTTCTAGTTTGTATACACCATACACAGGCTACTCTGTAGTCTAAAATAATATTAAACATGAAAGAAAAAATGTAATTATATTTAAAAAAACATGTAGAGGGAAGGTCATTTTTACATCCCACATCATTTGTAATTATGTGCATTTAAATATCAGTTTTGATAGGAGCTTTATTAAATATCATTTCTTACTTGTCTGTTTAGGATACAATTAATATTCATGAGGACCTCATCCTAAAAGCATACTTTTTCACAGAAGTATGATAGGTTATCAATTACTCATTCTGATATAAATCAACTCAATAAACAAACCAGAACCACGGAAAAGTTTGTCTGAAATACATTTAGATTACATGTTTAGATGTAAATTTCATTTCATTGTTAAGAGGGCTTTATGCCAGGGTGTCAGCCACTTTGGTATTAAATTTCACGTTTAAATGTGAATACTGTACGCTGTGCAGTTAGTGTTCAATTGGAGAAGGTACATGGATGAAAATGCACTTTGAGAAAGTATAGCAAGTACATTATCTCACATATTGTTGCTAGTCATCTGAATAAAAAATAGCCACATAGTCTATGAAATGAGAAAGAGGAGCTAATAACTTTGCAGTTTCCAAGGGAATCCGTATTGCTGCTATGACTTTAAATACTGTAACAAGTATTCATTTTGACTTCAAGTCAGTAATTTTATGGATTAATAAAGAATAATATAGATGACCATACATAAAGGAGAGGAAGAACATCTTTCATTTTATCATTCACCTCAGCATTAATGCAGCAGCAGTAGAAGTGTTACATGCCAGGGTCCTGTGAAATTCTTATTTGCATGTCTACCCTGAATAATATCAATAGCATATCATTCTTATTATACATCTCTTTGCTTGCACCTTTATCATCTGGAAATGATGCCCTGTGTCAACTACTTCAGCAGTGTATTCCCGGAAAAAATAGGGCAGACCCCTTTATGTACCGTTTCCCATATTAAAAATCAATAATATCTGACTAGTTCTTTGTCAAAAAACTTTAGTAGAACTTTACAAATGTCAAGGTTTTCACTTTTTACTTTCTCGTATATGAAGTATAGGGAAAGTATTTTAATCGTCTGTCTGTGTGTGTGTGTGTGTGTGTGTGTGTGTGTGTGTGTGTGTATAAACACGATAACTTGAGTACGCTTTCACTCTGGTCAACCAAATTTTGCATACAAGTATTAGGTACAAAAAACATAGATTTCTATTAACTTTTGGGCTATTTCCACTAACCAGAAAAGGTACTTTACTTTTTATTCATGCATCTGCTGAGTCTGATTTATTCAACTTTACTTTTATAATAATTGTTCAATATAATATTATTTATTTGATTTGATGTCGATGGTTCTTTAATGTACATAATATCCATCCACATATCTGAGTATACGAGAAAGTCTATGGGAGACCACTCCCGATTTTTAAACTCTTCCACAGTCTCTGGAAAAATAATAATTACTTATATGTAAAATAGTAAGATTTCTACATAACGTAAAGAACAGATGTTTCTCAATATTTAAACAATGTAGTTATTTAGAATTTTACATTTATCCTACTTCTTAATTTATTTAGTAAATAAAAACAACACGTGGGAGAAGGAAAAAAAATAATATAAAATGCTACACTAAGTTTTTACCACAATACCAATAAATAAAAATGTTAAAACATTTTTTTGAAGATTAAAATTGTTCTTTATATTGTGATAGAAATTGTTCAATATTAATAAATTAACTAAAAAAATGATTAAAAACAGATGCATATATTTTTCCAATTTACTGACCTACTGGTATTGAGACTGGTTCTCAACATTCAATGAAAAGCCACATTGTCTCCTTTTCTGTGTGACTATTTATAAGACTCAGGTCAGGTTGGGAAGCATGCACTGGTACAGCACATTGCTGCACCCACCACATGATGAAACAGCTTGGGATGTGTCCCAGGCAGACACATGGTCCAGTCCCACTCCCCAGAAGTGACCATCTATCTGCCGCAGCCAGGTGTTACATGGGTGTTCCCTTGGTCTGGTCCAACCGCTCAGGTCTTCAACGATGAGGAGTGAACTGGATCACTCTCAGGGAATCGCACCACATGGCCGTAGTGCTGTAACTGATGCTCCCTCACAATGCAGGTAATGTGCCTCATTCAGGACTCCGTGAGCAACCACTCATTTGACACCAAGTCAAATCACTGGTATGCAAGCATTCTCCGAAGAGACACGGTAGTGAAGGAGTCCAGTCTACGTCTCAGGCCACTGGATAGCATCCACGTTTTTTTTACAACCATGTAGCAAAACAGGAAGCACCAAGACTCTATAGACTTGGACCTTCGTCCTTTTGCAAAGATATCAGGAACACCACACATCCCTTTCCAGCAACCTCATGACCTATCTAACCCCCAAATTGCTCTCCCAGTCCATCTACTGACTTCATAGGAAGAGTCACCAGCAACATGAATGTTGCTGCCGAAGTAAGTAAACCTCTCGACGAGGTCGACATTGTCTCCACAGACAGACACACTGCTGATGGTTGTGCCAAAGAGGTCATTAAAGGCCTGGATCTTGGTTTTTATACAGGACACTTGCAAGCTCAGACATTCAGTATCCTCGTTAAGTCTTTTGAGAGCCCCGATCAGAGCCTCCATGGACTCCACGAAGATCACAGCATCATTAGCAAAGTCAAGATCAGGGAATCTTTCTACACCAACAGATGCCACACAGCCACTGGTCTCCACGACCCTGGTCAAGATATCCAGCAACTCTGGGGGATCCCGCAAAGTCTCAGGATGTCCCACAGGGCAGCTCATTCAACTTAGCTGAATGCTTTACCAAAATTGACAAAGGCAGCAAGGGAAAACTGTTGATATTCGCATTTGCGCTCCATGAGAACCCTCAGTGCCAGGATGCAGTCGATGCTAGACTTCTTAGGCGTAAAACCAGACTGCTCTGGTTGCTGGTAGGTGAGCAAGTGATCATGGATCCTATTGAAGAAATCCCTAGCAAGGATCTTACCTGGCACCGAGAGCAGTGTTATTCCCCTGTAGTTGCCACAATCCAGGTAGTCACCCTTTCCTTTCCAGATAGGGACAACAAGTCCCGTTTTTCCAGTCAGTTAGGATGACATCAGTCTCCCAAATGTAAGCAATGCAAGGATGACAGCCTTACCACCAACCTGGAGAGGTTCACCCCAGATACAACAGATCCCTGCAGCCTTCCCTACCCTCAACTGGTTCACCACCTGTGCAGTCTCGGTGAGATTGGGTGGATCACAGCTAATTGGAGGATCAGCCCCAGGAACTGTGGACCCAGAGATGTTGAACGTCCTAGTCGGAGGATCAGCTTTACACAGCTGTCCAAAGTAGCCATCCCAGCAGGTCACAATAGCAGCATCACCCGCCCTCACTGCGACTCACCAAGGAACAGATTTCTGGATGTGCGTAATGTTTCGATTCCTCTGTAAGCAGGGTGTAGGTCACTAGACCATAGTTGGTGTGTGACTTGCTCACAGTTTCCTCTAACACAGTAAGAAACAAAGTAAGAAATATAGTAAGGTACAGTAAGGAAAGAAGTGAACCTGATACTTTTACTGTTATTTCATTCTACATTAATACTTTGTTTCCAAAATGATGTAGCAGTCTGCAGTGCTAGTAGAATACTATCTCTTAAAATATTTTTGAAATAACGAATCAGAAGTGTATACCATCTTTTTTTATTAAAAAGGTTTATATATGTATTAAGTCTAAACTAGTACTTGTGATGGGCTGAAACCATTTTTAGGACTGGGTCTTGCTTTGAGCCATGATAATTGTATGGACATTTATCAATCTACAAAATAAAAAAAACAGCAACAAACCATAGATACATGTATGTAAAGCTGTAAAATATCTGGTAGCAGTCATATGTGAGAACGATCTACAATGACAAAGAACAAGTCATGTCACCTGCCAGCTTCCACATGTGCTAGAAGGGATCACAGCAAGCAAGGTTGTACAACTTGGCAACATGTAATGGCAGAAAAGGTGGATGTGGCTCCCATTTTGAAACATTAATGACAGTATTTTGATGCCAGCCTGTTGGCACTGTGTCTTGACAAGTCATGCTTCCCAACCAGTTTGCACTGAGACAATGTAGTCTTAAAGTTCTACTCCCAGGTTTTCACTCTGTTGGTATCTACAGATCTGAATTTACACACTGTCCATGGTGCTACACTACACAGTTGCTGTTTTGGTATAGCAACGCTTTTTTTTTTTTGTTTGATTTGGGCAACATCACTTTCTTCAGCCATCCAGCAAGTTGGAAGAATGGGCAAGTAAACTCTAATGAAACAGAGATGCACTTTGCCAGTTGAAAAGATCCGCAAGATACCAAGGAATACAGCACTGAAACCACACCGCAACCCCAAGGTGGGTCTGAAATACTGCAAGTGAATACTATGGCTTACATACAAAACATTTCCACCTCTGTCCTGTATTACAAGTTCCATGGTGTGAGCTAATTGCAAACCAGTAAGGTAACAATGGTATAGTGAACATTTTATTAGACACGCTTATCCAGTATGTAGTATACGGTGCCTATAAAATTCACCCCCTTTGGAAGTTTATACATTTTATTGTTATACAACAACCAGAGTGGAATGGATTTTGCTTTTTGGACGCTGATCAGCAGAAGGGGCCCTTTTAATGTCAAAGTGAAAACAGATCACTGCAAAGTGGTTTAAGTTAGATATAAATATAAAACACAAAATGATTGGTTATAAAAAGTGTTCACTCCTTAATATGTCATCATACCTAAATCATCACTGTTGTGGATAACTGGTTTTAGAAGCCACTTAACAACACTACTCAATAAACTTAAAGGAACACTTAATTTACACATCGGAGCTCAATGAACACAATATTCAAGTGGAAAATCTTTACTGATTAATACTGTGAAATTTGTTGAGAACAAAATGATGTAGCAACTGTTGATGGAAACCAAAATCATCAACCCGATCATTCATCATCACCCCCAAAATTAAAGTGGTTATGACCTCCATATATGCCTCCCCCAAAATGCTAGATGGCAGCCTACTTGGTTTACAGCGGTGCCCCCGGATTCCCACTGTGGGTGCCACCAGGGGGTGCTGTGGAAGAGACATATGATATGACATTTCTGCCTGACCTGGGTTGGCAAATATAAAAGGATGGGATTGACCTCACAAAACGAGCCACAGTCAGGAGGTGGAGGACAAAGCTTGTGAGAAGGAGTAGAGGCGAAGAAGAAAGAGAGAAAGAACTGTGTGTCATTATTTGGTGCTTCTGTATTGTACAGTACTGTGCTATCAAGTGGGGAGCAAAAGACGCTTCCCCACTGAAGAATAAAATGTGTGCTGTGTTGAACTTGTGTGTCAGCCAATCTGTGTTGGGGTTTGGGGGAGTAGTATGCCCCCTGGTGGACCCCACTGAGTATGCCCCTGATGAGATGGCAGATGGTGTCCTGTACGATCTCCTCCCAGACCTGGATCAGGGGATCAGGGAGCTCATGGAAAGTCTGTGGCGCTGCTTGCCAGCGTCGGATTTACTGATACATAATGTCCAAGAGGTCCTCAATTGGATTCAGGTCTGGGGAATGTGCAGGCCAGTTGATGGCATCAATGCCTTCATCATCCACGAACGGCCTACACTCTGGCCACATGAGGCTGGGCATTGTCCTGCACCTGGTGGAATCAAAAGTCCACTGCACCAGCATAAAGTGGGACAATGACTCTGAGGTTTTCATTCCCATACTTAACAGTAGTCAGGGTACTGTTGCCTAGAATGTGGAAGACTGTTCGATCCTCCAAAGATATGCCTTTCAAGACTACCACTGAATCACTGGCAAACCAGCCATACTGGATGATGATGCAGGCTGCATAATGTTCACCATGGTGTCTCCAGACTCTTTCACATCTGTCACATGTGCTCTGTGTGAACCTGCTCTAATCTGTGAAGAGAACGGGGCACCAATCGTGGAGCTGTCAATTGTGTATTCTATGGCAAATGTTATTCAAGCTACATGGTGATGGGCTGTGAGCACAGGTTCCACTATAGGACATCGGGCCCTCATGTCACCCTCACAAAATCTGTTTCTGACAGTCTGGTTAGAAACATGCATGGCAGTAGCCACCTGAAGGTCATTTTGTAGGGCTCTGGCAGTGCTCCTCCTCACACAAGGGAGCAGATACCGGTCCTGCTCCTGGGTTGATGCCGTTCTATGGCCTTGTCCAGCTCTCTTTGTGCAACGGCCCGTCTCCTGGTATCTCCTCCATGCTCTTGAGACTATGCTGGGAGACGCAGTAATGACACATACAGTTGTGCCATCCTGGAGGAGCTGGCCTATCTTTGCAACCTGAATCGGTGATAGGTACCACCTTATACTACCAGTAGTGACAAAGACACTAGCAAAATGCAAAACTAGAGAAGAATCAGCCAGGAAGGATAAGAAGAGAGCAATTGTCTGTGTCCACCACCTGCAGAACCATTCCCTTTTTTGGGGGCTGTCTTGCTGTTGCCTCTCCAGTGCACTTGTTACTTTAATTTGCATCAAAGCAGGTGAAGTTGATTCACAATCACTTGTGCTTCCTAACTGAATAGATTGATATCACTGAAGCTTAACTGACTTGGTGTTAGACTGTGATGAGCAAGTGTTCATTTAAGTACACTGCACAAAAGAATTAAGGGGAGATAATCTGTGCGTAGTCCAGGGGTTTCCGCTCATTATTGTATAAATGCACCTTATCTGGAAGGTATAACTTGTGGTGAATCAGCATGATGGGCTAATCTATACAATGAAAAGAACACTCCAAGCAACTCTGTGAAAAAGGTAATTGAAAAGCACAAGTCAGCAGATCAAGCTGAGAAAATAGCCAAGTCACTGAATATCCCCTGGAGTCCAGTTAAGACAGTCTGTAAGCGATGAAAAGAGCATGGCACAGCTGTAAATCCAGCAATCTACAAAAACTGTGTAATGCTGCAAGAAGAGGCTTAGTGAGAGAGGCCATCAAGAGATCTATGATAACTCTGAAGGAGTTACAAGCTACAGTAGCTCAGATTGTGGAGACTGTTCATACAGCATTTGTTGCCCAGTTTTAAAAAAAAAGACACACAACATCTTGGGTAAAGTTTGCCAGAAGGCACATGGGGTACTCTGACTTTCTGGCCATCAGACTAAATGCTATGTTTGGTATAAGCGAGACATTCTACATGATCAAAAATACACCATTCCTACTGGGAATCATGCTGGTGACAGCATCATACTATATTACAACAGCAGAACATGGGGTGTTCTGTTACTGCAGCCAATCCATCTTAAGGCCTGACGAATTACACACATAACAGGTACTAAAACGTTACTCTGTTTTAGATAGTGTGGCTTGCCTGTTAGGTTGAATGAGTCTGGTCATTCTCTTCTATCATTAGTAAGATGCTTTTGTCTACAAAACTACCACCTGCTGAATGTTTTGTTTGTACACTAATTCTCTGTAATCTCTATAGAGACTGTAGTCGATGAAATGGCAAGAATAGCAACTGTGTCTGAGGTACTGTAGCCATCATGCATTGCACTAGCAAGGCCAAAATCAGTTAATCCCTGCACCACTCTCATATTTGTTTGAAGAACAACTAAAACACTCAACCCATATTTGCAATTGATTGTCCATAAAGCCTCTGGCAATCACAGGCCTCCACACACTATCCCCCAAACCAAAGGCCCAATTCATAGTCCACTCCTATATTCATCCCGGAGTCACTCTAATCATATGAGGGGTATAGACTAATCAGAAAATTTCAAATTAAAGCTAGAATTTTTACAGTTGGCTAAGTTGAGATTTGGCAAAAAAAATGTGAAAACTAAAATAGTTAATATAATAAGCATACATACCTCAGTTTTAAGGACAATACTCAGTAACAAAGGAAATAATATAACTAAAAAGATTAACGAAAAATAAGTAAAGTGAGTAAAGTACATAATTAAAATCCAAAACCCCAGTTGATCCACATGTAAAATAATTGTTCGTTGTGAAGTGGTACCAGTGCAGTAGCTGCCAGACTGAAATACGCAATATATTAGATGCAGCATGAGAATAATTTGTCTATACTCAGTAGCAAATCACTTCTGGTTTAATGTTACCAGCAAAGAAATGAAACAGTATTATGAAAAATGTAAATGAAAAACAGTTTTCACTAATGGGTCGATCTCTTGGCGAACCTTATCAAAAAGTTAATTTAAAATGAAAAGAAAAGAAAAAAATGAGAACATTGTAATGATGTTTCTCATTTAATAGTTAGAAAGGGCAATCTAGGTGCCGGGGTACAGCTTGTACAGAATAGCGCAGAAGGTAGCATGAATTTGCTATGATGTCAGCCTTTTATATAAAAGAGAAATGATCATCAGTGACGAGTTACAAATCACGATAATTATTCCTCGATCCGTTTAGGCTTGTACTACCACTATACTTCGGTAGCTAATAAGGAGACCATTAACTTAAATACAGAATATTTATACTGTGTGGAAACTTCTGGGTCATTGCTAGATATCATTAAAATACAGTTGGAACACTTTGAAATCTGAATTCTCCTTAACTTTGGAATGGTACAATACCCATTAAAATCGAAATAATTTGTGGCGACTATGATAACTGAAAAATTCATTGGAGCGATACCTATCATAACAAAAGATTTTTGAGTTAAACACGCTGAAATTTAGGTTTTGCATTCAGCATACATTAAGCTAAAAGCCAAACTTTAACTACAGCTGTAACAGATGAGTCAATGCTTTTCTCACAGACACTTAAGTTTCTCTGTAATTACAAATAAAAATAATTTTATGGCTGAATGAATTTACTTTACAAAGAAATTATGAAGTTGTGTTGTCCAATTGAATCAAACATGATCTTAATTATAGATTTAGCTACATGACACACCATTTTCTAAACTCTCAAAATCCTAGGCAGGGTCACTGGAGCCTAAATTAACAAACGCTGGGAGCAACTGAAGGAAATGAGAGATATAAATTGGTTAATGAATTAGTAGCCTTGACATTGGCATTGCCAGTAATTAATTACTTTATTTACCTTACCTTTGTCTGTTGGAGGTGGTCTCCAGCTAATAGATTTGCATCAAGGAAACTGAAGCATACTCGATTTAAAAAATAATCCCTCCTAACCCATTAACAGCTGTGTTTGGTGTACTTCCAGATGGGCTTAAAGCAGAGAATGACAAACAAAATGTAATTACCTTTACTTCACTATTAGCACATAGACTTATCTTGCTCAACTGGAAGAATCCTTACTCTCCTATTCTAAATCAGTGGGTAACTGATGTTATATACTATCTAAAATTGGAAAAAATCAAATTCACACTTAGAGGATCTGTGCAGAACTTTTTTAAAACCTGGCAGGATCTAATCAATAACATTTTAGAATAAGAACTTAAATTGAGCAAGCATGTTCTCTCCCCTCTTTTACTCCATTTATCTTTATTCATTTATTAATGTATCTATTTACTTATTTTAACTAGCATAAAGTTTTACTCTGCTAGCCTAGCTCTCTTTCTCAGGGGTGGGGGTTTATCTGTTTAGAACCTTTTTTTTTTCTTTTTGTAAAACTCGAGTTATGTGTATGGAGTGTTATTTGATTTTAATAAATTCAATAAAATAAAAAAAGAGAATAATGCAAATTATTGATAACCACAAGGATTGTAGAAATATGATAACTGCATATATATGATATATATATATATATATATATATATATGTATGTATATAAGAGCCATTGCAAGGTTTGGGCAGCCACCCATATGTTGTTTCATGGCTGCAAAGCTGAATAAAGTGATAGCACTGACGTGCACAAATCCGAGTCCAAAACAGAACTGAGGGGATAGAGGAAGGGTGGTGGCTTTGAAAGGCCAGCATAGGAAATGACATTAGAGGGGTCGGAACCGGAAGGGTCTTCATCAATAGGCTCTGACCCGGAAGTGACGTCAAAGGGTTCGGAACCAGAATTAATGTCATCAGGGCCAGACAGAATTTCCCGTTAACAGTCTGCAGAAATGCGAGAAAAAGAGTCCGTGCACTCTGCCCCATCCCGGTCTGGGTCAAAATTACTCTCATTCAAGCCCTTTAGCTGCCTCCCATGCGCACATGTGTGACTCTATATCTATCTATCTATACTGTGTATGTGTATATATATATATATATATATATATATATATATACACACACACACACAGTGGTGTGAAAAACTATTTGCCCCCTTCCTGATTTCTTATTCTTTTGCATGTTTGTCACACAAAATGTTTCTGATCATCAAACACATGTAACCATTAGTCAAATATAACACAAGTAAACACAAAATGCAGTTTTTAAATGATGGTTTTTATTATTTAGGGAGAAAAAAAATCCAAACCTACATGGCCCTGTGTGAAAAAGTAATTGCCCCCTTGTTAAAAAATAACCTAACTGTGGTGTATCACACCTGAGTTCAATTTCCGTAGCCACCCCCAGGCCTGATTACTGCCACACCTGTTTCAATCAAGAAATCACTTAAATAGGAGCTGCCTGACACAGAGAAGTAGACCAAAAGCACCTCAAAAGCTAGACATCATGCCAAGATCCAAAGAAATTCAGGAACAAATGAGAACAGAAGTAATTGAGATCTATCAGTCTGGTAAAGGTTATAAAGCCATTTCTAAAGCTTTGGGACTCCAGCGAACCACAGTGAGAGCCATTATCCACAAATGGCAAAAACATGGAACAGTGGTGAACCTTCCCAGGAGTGGCCGGCCGACCAAAATTACCCCAAGAGCGCAGAGACGACTCATCCGAGAGGTCACAAAAGACCCCAGGACAACGTCTAAAGAACTGCAGGCCTCACTTGCCTCAATTAAGGTCAGTGTTCACGACTCCACCATAAGAAAGAGACTGAGCAAAAACGGCCTGCATGGCAGATTTCCAAGACGCAAACCACTGTTAAGCAAAAAGAACATTAGGGCTTGTCTCAATTTTGCTAAGAAACATCTCAATGATTGCCAAGACTTTTGGGAAAATACCTTGTGGACTGATGAGACAAAAGTTGAACTTTTTGGAAGGCAAATGTCCCGTTACATCTGGCGTAAAAGGAACACAGCATTTCAGAAAAAGAACATCATACCAACAATAAAATATGGTGGTGGTAGTGTGATGGTCTGGGGTTGTTTTGCTGCTTCAGGACCTAGAAGGCTTGCTGTGATAGATGGAATCATGAATTCTACTGTCTACCAAAAAATCCTGAAGGAGAATGTCCGGCCATCTGTTCGTCAACTCAAGCTGAAGCGATCTTGGGTGCAGCAACAGGACAATGACCCAAAACACACCAGCAAATCCACCTCTGAATGGCTGAAGAAAAACAAAATGAAGACTTTGGAGTGGCCTAGTCAAAGTCCTGACCTGAATCCAATTGAGATGCTATGGCATGACCTTAAAAAGGCGGTTCATGCTAGAAAACCCTCAAATAAAGCTGAATTACAACAATTCTGCAAAGATGAGTGGGCCAAAATTCCTCCAGAGCGCTGTAAAAGACTCATTGCAAGTTATCGCAAACGCTTGATTGCAGTTATTGCTGCTAAGGGTGGCCCAACCAGTTATTAGGTTCAGGGAGCAATTACTTTTTCACACAGGGCCATGTAGGTTTGGATTTTTTTTTCTCCCTAAATAATAAAAACCATCATTTAAAAACTGCATTTTGTGTTTACTTGTGTTATATTTCACTAATGGTTACATGTGTTTGATGATCAGAAACATTTTGTGTGACAAACATGCAAAAGAATCAGAAATCAGGAAGGGGGCAAATAGTTTTTCACACCACTGTATATATATACATACTAGGTGCTTTGCTCACCAACCCCTTCCCCCCATGCCTACGCTTTGCGCCATTGTGAAGAGGGGGGCTGAACGCACCTCAAGGAGACGCGCCTGCTCCTCTGAAACCCCCTCTTAAATGGTGATAAAATGGGATACAAATACAGTTTTTTTAATTCCTCTTTTGCTCGATCAGCTATTGGCTTGCTGCTGCTGTTTTGCCTCGTGATCTGCACTTCGCTCGCCTACTCCTTCCCTCCCCCCTGCAAGAGCTTTGCACCAATGTGAAGAGGGGGCCTGAACACACCCCAAGGAGATGCGGCTGCTCCTCTGAAACCCAAGTTAAATGGTAATACAATGGGAAACAAATAGTTTTTTTAACTCCTCTTTGCTGGATCAGCTGCTGGCTTGCCGCTGCTACTATGCCATGTGATCTGAACTATGCTTGCATACCTATTCCCCAGTGCCATGAGCCGCTGTGAAGAGTTTGGCTGAATGCACACAAAGATGATGCAGTTGCTCCTCTGAAAACCCTCTTAAATGGTGATATTTTGGGAAACAAGTAAGTTTTTTTTTTTACCTCCTCTTTGCTTGATCAGCTACTAGCTTGCTGGTGCTTTCGTTCCGTGTGATTGGCATTTCAGGTGGCACTTCAAATGTTTAAAAGCCTGTACAACACCTGTCCTTTTGTCCTCAAACCCTACAAAATCTCTTTTCGCTTTTCTGTTATTTCATCGAGTAATATTTTCCATTTGTGATCTTTTCACTCATTTTTTGAGACTTTCGAATTTTCCTACTTCCATTATCTCTAACCTGCTCTGCATGTGTATCACGGGACTTGCTTACGAAAGTTGTAAGTATGACGTGACGTGCGTGTCTCACAGGATGTGAAAGTGTCTCTGTCTCTCTTTAAAAGATCATGTCTCATCGCCGAAAAAAAGTCTTGTCCCAAGATTTATATATATATATAATGACAGACAGATAGATACTGTGTATAACAGAGGATGCAGATAGACTGTACAGATAAACATAGCACAGAAGAGGTTGGCTGTTTGGAGTTGTAATTTATTTTGCCATAAATAACAGATTTTATGATACCAAGGCTTTAAAGATACTATCCAATGTGTGCAGCTCTTGCTTTTGTTACTGCTCTTAATTGAAGTGGAGGATTCTTCTTGTGTTGGAGTGCAATCTTGCTCTTTGCTGCATGACCCTTTGTTTGTTTGTTTTATTTGCTGCATGACCCTTTGTTTGTGGTGTTCTGTGATGCTGCTTTCTTCACTCGCTTTCTGCTGCATCTTCTGCAACATCATTAGGAAAACCATTACTCTTTTTGTCATGAGAGTTTAGATGCTAAAGTTCCCTTCTTGAAGTAATGGCTGCTTCTCCGGATCTTAGCTTTCATCTCTCCAAAATGGGAGCAGATCATCAGCGTTCCGGTTATAAAGAATGAGTTTTGAAGGTCATTTTGCAGAGCGAAAGCATAGCTCTTGTCTAGGGCAAAGTGTCCTTTGGAATGTGCCTGGGGCCCCAGAATTCCCCAGAGAATCTCTAAATGGAATGAGTGCCACTGGTTTATGAAGGAAGGTAGAACTTATCATGATTGGATTAAAGTCAATTCCAGTTACATAATCAGTATATCCACATAGGTGCATTCTTTTGTCTATCACAGTTGTCATTCCGTAATATATAGCTCATCCCAAGGGTGAACACACACACACACACACTGTGTGCTCTGTGGGAGGAAACCAGAGCACCCAGAGAAAACCCAGACAGACATGGGAAGAACGTGCAAATTCCTGCAAGGAGGATCCAGCTACTTGGAAGTGGACACTTAATCTGTTCTGCAACACTTTATATTATGACTAGGGCCCACGATTTACCTCGGCCAGCTGAATTTAACGCCACGCCGCGGAATTTAGAATTTTGCAGCGGTAAAACTCCACGCCACGGAATTAACCTAACTGCCGCGGAAAATACCAAATCTGAATGAAATCTCACTATTTGAGGCATATTGATATTAGTATGATTAGTTTTGATTACTTCTTTAAGTTCTTTCTTTAGCCTATTGCATCATCTCATTAATATCTCGTTTGCTGCTACTGAAATCGAACACAGTGGAGCTACAGTCCAGTTAAAGAAGCTGTCGGCATTGCTGCAAAGTACTGATAAACTTAACGAGCTGAGAGCTGAACTTGAATTTGTATCTGTTCACTGCCAGCCAATTATGAACACTCTGACTTCTTCTGAGGCACGGTCATTCATGGCTGTCGATGTCTACAACTAAGTGTCTGACTTACTGTCTTGCCTGAAATCGTCCGGATTTCCAATTGCAACCAGCAGCTGTGAAGATGCAAAGCACAATGCTGCTGCTAAACTTGAAGAATACTTTGTGGGAACCAAACAGCCAGCAATAGACCTATTCATATCTGTAAGAATATTTGATCCACGACAGCTACCATTCTTATCGAAGAATTTTGCTGATCATGCACCATCAGTGCCAACAATGATGGCCGCAGCAGATGAATGGCAAGCTTATCTGGACATAGCATCTAGTGAAGTAATTCCAGCTGATATCCCTGTTTTTTGGCGTGTCTTAGAGGACAGACTGCCTGGCTTAGCAGCTCTTGCTAAAGTTTACATTGCTTTCGATCATTATTCGATCGTTTCTTGAGAATAATATTTATGCCTACATATGTTTCAGCATCATTTGCCTAAAACAAATCTGTGGATTAAAATGTGCGGATGTGAACGCTTTGATATACCTATTTAATTAGTATTACGAATTATGATTGATTATTATTAGGGATTAAGAATAAGAAAAATTGCATTTATTTTGCTTGGGTTACGATTTGTCTTATGGAGTTCTGGTACTGCATTTGTTGCGCCACGGTACGCCACAGAATTTAAAAAAACATGCCGCGGAATTTACCATTTCTTGCCGCGGTAAATCGTGGGCCCTAATTATGACATGCATGTTCAATGTACTTGCCAAGAACAATGATGTCTTCTCGTTGCTCCATACCCTAGTAGAATTAATGCCTACTAAATGATTTGATATCGATGTTCACACATTTTTGTCTATTCCTTTTTGTGCAAGTTGGGTGTCTATAAACCTGCAGTCCATTTTTAAGTTGGTATGTTTATATAATTAATAAATAACCAGCAATTGAAAAAGGAGATAAATAAGTAAACATCAAGGTAATAAAAATTAAAAAGCATATACATTTTCCTACCACTGCATGGTCTCACACCTAGTTCAGAGTTGGTTTCTGCCTCGTGGCTAATATTGGATGCAGTTTCCTGTGAACTGACAAATATACAGCATACAACTGAGTTATTATAGCAGAACAGCAAATAGTGCATAATAAAATACAGACTAGAAAAATGAAACAGAAGTATCTTTATAGAAAACAATAATAATTTTAAACAATAAAGCAATACTGACCCAAATACATTTGTATATACCACATACACTCTCATTCAACAAGTAATTTCACATTGACATAATACTTATTTAGAAACCAGTCTTCAATCATTTATTTTGACAAAATAAAATACAAATAAAAATACAGACAAATATTGCCAGTATTGAAACAATAATGTTTAAGACAATATCCTTGTTTTAACATGTAAGTACTGTACTAACATGGCTCATAGCAGCAACAGTAAAACATTGCAATTATGTATTTTTATGAATTTCATCCAAATGGATTAATTAGAAAAAATGTTACAGAAATTTTAGGTCATGAGTTATTCAAAATCTACTAGTGAGACATTTTAGAAATCTAGTTAAACACTGAGTCGCTTTCCTTAAAATTAAAAGTTTGTGGTGAATCTGACTAGTCAAAGAATGACATATTTACAGTTTTGCTTCAGTAGTGTATCATTGTATCGACAAATGCATTGCTTCATTAAACTGTTTGTTCTATTAACTTGCATGTTTTATTCATTTACAGCATGTTTCATGCAGGAAGGAGAGCCAACTTGAGATTTTTTGTATCTATATACAGTTATCTATGTATCAGCTGTTTACGTTTAGAAAACACTTTTCAGTTCAATCTTCAGCAGCGGTTGTCATATCAAAACAAAAGCCCACCCCCAAGAATGGTTCAGAAATGTTCAAAGGAACACAATGTATTTCAATGTTACTGAAAATGAAAGTCATGTAAAAACACATTGAAATTAAAATATTTCCTGAAACTGCATTTTTAACATATATACGTCTAGTCTCCAAAGTAGAGTTCATTGGAAACTAAACTATTTTTTTTTTTTTACTTGCATGACTTTCCAAAGCCTTTGAACAAACTCACAAAGTAAAATCTGCAACACAAATAATAAAAGTAAGCAAACAAGCTGGTGTCTCACAACTGCAAGAACATTTCCTTTAAATAAAATGGATGACAATATAAATTTACCTCCCTGCAACCCTGAATTTGAGTTAGCAGTCTTGTTTATAGAGAGAGGGATGATTTTTAGTATTACTGTTGCTAATTTTGCTTCTTTGTATCAGGTGAATTATAAGCAAAGAGGATCAGCAATAAATGAGTGTAGAAGGCCTTTAAACTTAAAAAAGCTACAATCACTAAAAGTGGTATAGCTGTAACACAGCAATGAATGGCACCTCCAGCTTAGAGGCTGGAAGACAGGAGTGAGGTGCAAGGTGTAGGGAAAAAATTGGCAAAAGACAAGGAAAGAACAAACATATTTTTAAATCTGGAGGTTCACCCGCAATTAAAATTTTCAAGCTGACTTGATCTATGGTTTTTAGCTTTACGTTATTTCAAAAAAGTAATTTAAGCAACTCAGGTAATTCTAGCAGATAACATAGACACAAACAACCCCTACTCTATATTTAGGATTTGCTATTATTTTTAGAAGTTTTTAAACAGAATGTAATGATACTTTTAATTAAACTGGAGCTGCACAGCATCAGAATAGTTAGTATTGCTGCTCCCAGCTCCAGAATCCCAGGTTTAGATTCAGGCCTGGATACTGTCTGCTTCTCCTTGAGTCCAGATGGACTTTTCAATGGCTAGTCTGAACTTCTTTTCCACAACTTAAAAGTATGTGCGATCTAAATTGGCCCAGAATGTGTTAGCCTAGGCTGGTATGTAAGTGTATACTGCTTTCCAAGGATGGTTCCTGCTTTGCACCCAGTACTTCTAATATCAGTTCAGGCACCTACAACCTTGAATTGGATAAAGACAGTTTGATAATGAATAATTAAACTGAACCTGTCCCCTGTCCACACAATAGTGGTATTTAATTTTCAGACAAGGCAGGATACTAATACTTGGTTGCACAACAGCTATTCAGTTGTGCTACAAGTTTTGTTATGCCAATTATACTTCAGTCTGATCATATTTTTCTTTTATGCACTGTTACATTCTCCGATGCATCAGTATTCTAATGAATATATCCAGAAAACCAGAACTGCGCTGCTGAAGAAAACCTACAAGAATGATAAAACTTGCGAGGAGGCATTCACTTTAAATATGTATCAGGTTTACTTAGTTTTCTGCTTTGTAACCATCAAAAATGAATACAAATACGTTTCAGAAACAGTTTTAAAAACCAACTTAATTCAATGGTACTTATTTAGGCTATTTTTGCATGTGAAAAAAATATATGTATATATAAATTAAGGTCTTCTTTTGAAGACACACAATAGGCTATGTGGAAAATACATGTGCTGCCTGTTTGTTGCTGCACTGTTGCGGCAGTGAGGGTCTTTAGTTTCAAGCACAGTACTGCACCCTAATTTCACGGTGTCAGAATCATAATTGACTCCCAAAGTATGCACCTTTAAAGTATATCACCCCTGCAAATACACATCGAAATGCTTGATTTACACGGTCTGAATTTGTCATTACACAACACAAGATGGACATTGACACATTAACGGATGGGCAATGTCAAAAAAAAAAAAAAATAATAATCACAGCACTGGGCCACACATACCCTTTTATATTTAATTTCCAAGAGATTCATTAGTGTAGCTGGTTTTCCAGTATTGGCAGTGAACGTGCATGGCTAGTGGAAAACGTTTCATTTCAGCAACATGAAAACACTGGCGGGGTTATTGCATGAGACGTTTGAGGTGAGGCAAGAAGCAGCGGTTTCTTATTTTGGCAACAAGCCTCCTCCTTCAGTGCCTCATTACAGAACGTGTATTCTTTTGCTTTACAAAATCTGTATTGTGGTCATTAATACATTTTCACATTTTTAACAAACAAAATGATCAAGTGTTAGAAGTCTTCCAACATGTCTGTTGAAAAGAAAATGGTGCTGCCAATTCAGGTATTGCAATTTATATAATGAAAGTCTCTTATACTTTAAGGTAAACATTTATGATGGCAACTTAATTTACACAAGAGACGTTTCAAGATAAATGGACTGACACCTATCTGCCTTGCTTCTTGTTTTTTTAAATGTATGCCTTTTTTAAGTTTGCAGTGTAGGGGTAGGAAAACAACACTCATTTACTTTGAGAATGAGCGGTGATCCGTTGTTCAGTAGCATTTTTCCTTACTTGACACTCCAATGTTTAGAGTGTCACAGCAACAATGTTTGTCTGTGGTGCAATTCAGGTGCAAATAGCTTACTTTCAAAACGCTGCTTTAAAACTACCACTTGACTTCATATTTTATAAATATATACCATTATGCTATATAAACACATTTCCTACAACACTGTAGAACTGTGGAACAGATGACATCACATGTGGTTAGCTTTGCACCAAAGCAAATTTAACACGCTTTGATTTACAAGTCTTCACATGCAGGCCATACTGTACCTATATACATGTTTTAGTATAAAATTATTTGGAAATGTATTTATATATACACACAATGGACTGATGAATGTCCTGAAGGTTTCATGCATTAAATTTCAATATGCAGGAAAACTCAGCTTCTCCCTGGTCACAAACCAAAAGCTTCTACTACTCCTCTCTGTAACGGTCTAACCTGCAGCTTAAACCTAATAACAATAATACAGTACATATCAATAAAAAAGACAGTGTTCAAAAATGCTGGGTTATGTTTAGAAATTCTTTTTTGTTTTCATCTTGTTTTCCTTTTAAAATGCCTACTCTTTAAACACTACCACTTTTCACTTTGAAATGCAAATTTGAGCACGGTAGCAAAAATGAGCAGCTCCATTAGTGACACACACACATACATGCAAAAACACACACATAGCATTTTATTAGGATCTAAGGTGCCGGCACCTTGTTGATCTGGAATTTGTTCCAAACTTCCAGAATATTGTTTGCACAAACAATACTTCCAACTAAACTAGCACAACAATAATAAATAATTTTAAAGTGTAGAGTAGGCAGAAAGCATTTTTACAGTTACAAAAGTTAAGCCTCATTTTGACAGGTGGCCCTGGGTGGCATTACATGTAAAGTGATTCACTGAAGTAAAGGATAAACGGCAAAAAATATTAATGACTTTTTTTGTTCATCTATTATAAGATAAAAAAAATTAAATGCGTGAATTCAAAGGATAATTAAATTAAGTTATTCATTAAGAGGAATGCATACTTGATTTCAGCTACATATTCATACTGTATATAATAATAATAATAATAATAATAATAATAATAGTAATATTCTTAAAAATAGCAATACATTAAAATGATGCAGGCTTAATTTAATTTATTATCTCAATTCAAATATGGTTTTCAATGCAGCCTGGCAGTAAATGCTGCATTACACAGATTATAAAAAAAGCACAAAAACACCAAAACTAACAATGTACACAGACTCATGTCTAACAATCATAATAAAAGACATCTTAAGGAATAGGACAAATCGGAAGGAGGTGACTACATAGGCTGGTAAAACTTTGCTAGTAGTAAAAGTACTGAATTTCCAAAGATATGAAAAGTCTGGTAAGTCAAGGTATGTATGCTGCAGTATAAATGGTGAATGACAGTACAAAAGTTTGATGAACAACCTAAGCTTTATAATACCTCTCTGTCTTGAGAGTCCAGTACTACTGACTTGCAGCTTTTAAAATATGTTTAATTGATTTGGGTTGTTTCTTAAATAAATGTATTGTCCTCCTAGAGATAAACTAAATGTCAGTTCATTTCCAGTTCAATCAGTGCTTTTCATTACTTTCACCTTAATGGAACTATCCATCCATCCATTATCCATCCCACTATATCCTAACTACAGGGTCACAGGGGTCTGCTGGAGCCAAACCCAGCCAACATAGGGCGCAAG
This sequence comes from Polypterus bichir lapradei, assembly GCA_026402145.1. Classification (NCBI taxonomy): domain Eukaryota; kingdom Metazoa; phylum Chordata; class Cladistia; order Polypteriformes; family Polypteridae; genus Polypterus; species Polypterus bichir. The sequence continues at coordinate 8,857,026 of JANRMT010062834.1, forward strand.
GCAGGAAACAAACCCCGGGCAGGGCGCCAGCCCACCGCAGGGCACGCACGCACACACCCACACACCAAGTACACACTAGGGCCAATTTAGAATTGCCAATGCACCTAACCCGCATGTCTTTGGACTGTGGGAGGAAACCAGAGTACCTGGAGGAAACCCATGCAGGCATGGGGAGAACATGCAAACTCCATGCAGGAAGGACCCGGGAAGCGAACCTGGGTCTCCTAACTGTGAGGCAGCACTGCTACCCACCGTGCTGCCCTTAATGGAACTAATATGAACGAAATGCTTTTGGAGCAGCATGGTGACACAGTAATTAGCACTGAACTAGGAGATCAAATTTCATAAGTGGTCGTTTTTTTGTGTGGAGTTTGCACTTTGTTCTTGTGTTTGGGCTTTTCCTCTCACTTATAAAAGGCTTGCAGGTTAGGTTAACTGGTGTTTGTTAAAATGGCACCCTGTGTTACTGGGGATAAACCATGTCAATAAGTGGACTTTAGGGTGATTTATGTTTTAAAATACTCCAAGGTGTTCAAATTAGTTAAAATTTTAGTACCGTTATATCTACTCTAAAATACCTTTTAAATCTATAATTTCCCCTAGCTGTGGCCTAAAACAGATACTTGAGGGACAAACATTTACATAAAGGAAAATAAAACATTTCAATATAGTTGCTACTTTTAGAAATCGTTTAACAAATTACTTCTTATTTCAACTGTGAGGAGATTTAAATTACTATGAGTGTAGCTCCTAATAAAATGGCAGGCAAATGCATATTCTGTAAATTAGGAATGTATGAAGATCTTTGTTTCTTAGTATGAACCAACTTACAAAACAGGACAATTACTTTCCTGGTTATTGCTTTTAATGTTCCAAACTGCAAGCTAGCATAAATCTCATAACCTCAGACCCAGAAATGTAAGTAAAATACAAAACAGTCACTCATTATGTGTTTAGGCACCTTGTAAACCGTAAGGTAGGACAGCATGTATATTCAACTATTTTAGTGAACCGCAGGAATACCATTTCAGAAGCAGCAGAAAACATCCACACATAAACACAACGGTTGAACAGCACATTAAAAATGTAACAGCATTTAACAATACAGTAATAAAACTATTTCATTTATACTCAGTCCTGTGATATCCAAACATACAGTGGCCACACAAGTAAAAAGGATACAAACTCCCAGACAAAAGTAAACATTTTCAATTGCTTTCATTCTCACCATATAAGAAAATCGACAAACAAATTATACAATATGTCATTAATTAAAAAGTCTGTTCCATGAACATGGGGGTGCCAAAGAAAAAGTTGTAAGGCTTGAAGTGGCTCTGAAGCTTGCAGATTGGATAAGGCTTTTTTAGAATCAATAATATGGCAATATCAGCAAAAGGTTTTTTTTCCCTAATATAGATTTGCATTCTTGTTGTTGGGAAAACCATAAAAAATATTTGGTAGACATCTTGCAGACCACCTCCATGTCTCTTTTCTTTGAAACAGGGACACATTACAGCACTTACATAAACTGACACATCCCCCTCTTTGCTTTGTGACTTGCTGCTACAAAATATTGTATTTTTTTTAATAGTTTTTCACATTTCTCCAGTTTCAGATCTCCTTAGGGTAGATTAAATGAGGCTTCCAGGCCAAGAAACAACAGTCAATGTCACCTTGTTTCGCTGCTCCTTCAGCATAGGTACTAAAGCTGAATGACTCATTCCGACTGTGGAAAGACCGTTCACAGCTACAATCATGTCACCGCACCTGAAAGAGTAAATTAATTTCAGATAAATGAAATTGTTTCTTTTATTGTAGCTAGACATTTTAATCCTGGAATTGCCTTCTGCAGCAGGACAGTATCATTACTTGTAGAAAATGAGATTAAAACACTCTAGGGAAAACTAGGACGATCATGTCTTACACTGCTAAGACAAAACAGGGGAAGTAAGATGAATTAACGGGGACAGAATTGTCTGCATATTTTGGGCTAAAGTGACAAAATATAAAAGCTCAGGTTTTTAATATTCTGTTAAGTTCTCTTTAAAGTATTTTTCATTTAGATTTCGTCTACTCTTTAAGATGAGAATTCTTGTCTCAAACTGTTCTGAGAAAGTTATTCACTGTTTCTACTTTCTCCCTCAAGCTCAGCCATAAGCATCATTTTCTTGCTGTTTCTCTAATAATTATATACTTGTTTATTTACTTCTTAAACTTCATTTACTTGTGTAAATACATTACATTCCACAAAGCAGCCTGTTTCTTGATCTAGGAGACTCCCCTATTCTGAACATTGCTTCATTAGAGCTTGTATACTCACTCAAAATGGACAAATCAACTATAGTCCTTTCATTTCTGAGAACAGTAGATACTTTACTGACTGTTCAACAGTGCATCTGAGGATAATGACTATGTACTGAATTAAAAAAATCAAAATACAAACTTAATCAAATACGTTGGCTGACTGCAATACAGAATGTACTGTATCTCTTGCCATTACTATTTGGCAGGGCTGAAATGGTACTCTCTTCTTTAAAACTAATGCATTCATTGAAGGCAAAGTCTGGGCACTACTGGTTTACAGTTAACCTAATGTGAAAAAAGTAAACAAATGTTATTTGTTTGTCTTTATTATTCACCCTAGGAAAAAAAAGTTTATCATTATAAATTAAAAAAATCATAAAATGTGCCATTTCTATTATGACTACTCAGTTTGATTACCAGTGTGCTCAGCATTTCTGTAAAATACTAAATTCAAATTAGCACTTTATTGCTTACTCTAATGCAATTTAAAAACATTTTGTTATGTACATTAACATAAAAATAACCACATCTGCATTAAGACCATATTTTTAAATATGCAGTCATAACAGGCAGGATGGATATACTATACAGTACATATAAAAACAAAAGAAGACTTACTTTAGTCTTCCATCATAGTAGGCTGGAGTCCCCAACACAATAGTCTTAATAAAAAAAGGCTGATTGGTGTGATTCTCTTCATATCCTCCTACAATGCTGAATCCCCAGCTTCCCAAGTTACTTCGCCGCAAGACAATATCATGACAGCTGTGAATGTAACTATAAATATGGTAAAAAATAAACAAATTAGATTCATCTGTATAAGCAGAGAATGTATGTGTGATTACAGTAAATAAAAACTTAAAAGAACGATAAACTGAAAGTACTGTTGCCGTGACTCTCAAAGAAGAAAGTTATAATTAAACAATAAGGCCTACTTGACAAAAAGTTAAGGGCAGATTCCACTACTCTGATGCAGCAAAGCTGAGCTTGCTACCATAGGTTTTGCCCCCTATCCACGCTATACAAGGAGGGGAGTAGCTGTTACTCAAGTATTTAATGACCTGTCAGCCTCCATGACCACTAAATGTTTTGCTGCTTTTTGTTACACTAAAAATGACATTTTCTTCCAAACAATAGGTGTACTAAAATTCTCATCTCAAACAGAGTAAGTGAAATTAATTACAAGCTTCTATACTTATTCATATGATTAGTGGAAGGAACCTGTAGGTAGAATTTGTGTGTTGCCTTCTGGGAAAGCACTAATCTGTAGGTGACCTTTACTGATTTATTTTGACTGATTTTCTCTAGTTTTCTCGGATTGTTTAAACATCACTTGCAGGCCACCAATGTTAGCATGTGCCATGGAAAATTGTTAAAATTATAATGAGGACCTTAACTTAATCATTTAAGGGCATTCCCTTTCAACCTGGCTGCTGAAAATGCTGGTCCACAAGCCATACAGTATAAACTAGACACTTGAATAACCTTGAAAAACCTTTGCCAAGAGCAGTAGATAAAATCACTCGTAACTTCGGTATGGAAAACTAGTAAGCAGCTGTTCTGTAAGACTTTAAGCTGTTATTGAAGCATAAGATGAACCAGAAGAAAATAAGAGAAAGGCTGACAAATAACTCGGTTTTAAAAGTGTACTTTGAATTTTTTTAGTAAAATGCATATTAAACAAAATGGGTAAGTATCATTTGTAGTCTAGCAACGTGAAAAATTCTGAAGGATCTGAATACTTTTGCTGTGCACTGTACCAACCTACACAAACTGAGCTATGGCTATATGTTTGCTTAGTTTACTTATCAGAAATTACCTAGGCAAACCCAGCCACATCACCCATGAGGGTGACCAGCTGGCATCATATTCATTCTCATTACTAGAATTAAGGGGTTCCTCTGCAGCTTGTGCCTGTTCCTCAATGGTTTGGACTTCCAACGTCTTCAGCGTGACTACAGGAGAAGCAGCACTGGCTTTCAGAGTAGCTACAGCCTCGCTGTGGCTCAGATTGGTGAGGTCAATTCCATTGATGCTAAGGAGAATGTCCCCTAGGAAATAAATCAAGGGAAAAAAAAAAGTCTTGGCTGAAATGCTATTAGACATATAACAAAACAAGTACAATGTGATTCAACGTCATTTTAGTTTTCAAGTATTTGCTCCTCATAGCTGCATCAAATTAATTCTAAAGATAAATCTAAACCCTTTTTATATTATTGGTTAATTCCAACAGGGAAGCAAAAGCTTTAAAGAAAGCAAGATGCACTGTTTTTTCTTATTTACACATATTGTACACATTACTATTTAAAAGTCAGAATCAGTCAGAAATTTTCTTTTTTTTGATGAAATCGATACCTTTTTCTAATAAAAGTACACTTAACATGAACTATAAAATCAAGTTAATATATTACTAATGTTGCAAATACTGCTTAAAATAATTTATTTTTAATTTATTATTCACATATGACTGCAAAACCTTGTTTCCAGTAGCCATTACTTCAGTGTCTTAATCATGTTTAAACTAGCTGCGTATGGCCTTTGGGACAAAAGACAACCCAAAGATTCCCTAGCAGTTTTACTGTATCGGTGAACTTGTAGTGGTGTCAGCTAACTCTTAAGAATTACTCAGGACAGAGGTCATGGGCCCTCCTCTGTAGCCGGAGATGATGTATTCTTGTCCATGAAGGACGTGTTATCAAGTACAGCTGGAGCACAAAGTGTGCAGGACAGGCTGAAACCTACCTCGGGCAAATGTATGGTAGCTTTTTGTGTGCATGAACCACACAGCTGAGTTTGTCTGCTTGGGTTGAATGAGAAGTGAGGTGCATGCAAGCACCAAAAACATTTAAAAGTCCATGCATGCACCATCTCACCAAGTGCAACTCACACTTGTGTAAGCTTCTACATCTTCTATAGAATTCACACCAACTACCTTGCTGAGGTTGAGCGTGAGCAGAGCAGAGCAGACTGCTAAACACACACAGGTCTTTCGTAGTGAGAAATGATGTGCATGCAAGCGCCAAACAATTTAAAAGTCCATGCATGTTCCACCTAGTGGATGTGATTGACCGTGAGCAAAGTGGACTACTCCATACACGCATGGGTCTTTCGTTTATATATGTCTAATGCTAATTGGTTGCTAAAGAAATCTTTGTAATTTGAGTTAACACAGCTGAAACTTGTTATTCTGTTCAATACAGCTAGTAATCATTTTCCTTAGATTGCAAGGTACTGACATTCCTAAAGTTTCATTCTGGGTTCATAAATGACAAAAATGAAGCAGCTTTCTTAAAAAAAATATGTCAGTCTATTATTGCTTTGCAAAATGATGGTTATTCCATACGACAGACTGCCAAGAAACTGAGGATTTCATGCAATCCAAGGAAATATTTCTTGGGCTCGGCAAGTAGAATGCTGATAAAGCTTTTTCTAAAAAGTGGGGCTCCTAGTTGGACACTGATTGGTTTATTGTACTAAAAATAATGTGATCTTAAAGTTACAAGGAGTGTTACCGTACCCTAGTGTTTTGAGAGCTTACAGACCACGAACCCCAGACATGCCTGAATACAACAGCTGTTTTACCCCCTCCAAAGTTCTTCAGGCTCAGACAACATATGGACAAGATAGCAGCCAGTGCACTGACAGCACCTTAGCTAACTGCTGCATTTACCTCTGACAACTGTCACTGGAGTCTTCTGGTAGAGCCTGGGTCTGCATTTCTATACTAAAAGATTCTAAAATATAACCCAAATCTAAAATTATTTGTATCCTGATTGGTGCTTGTTGTTTTTGTTGTTGTCACTTCTGTCACTTTGAAGCAGTACTATACAGTCATGGCCGAAATTATCGGCACCCCTGGAATTTTCCCAGAAAATGCACCATTTCTCCCAGAAAATTGCTGCAATTACAAATGTTTTGGTATACACATGTTTATTTCCTTTATGTGCATTGGAACAACACAAAAAAACAGAAAAAAAAAGCCAAATCTGACAATTTTACACAAAACTCTAAAACCGGGCCTGACAAAATTATTGGCACCCTCAACTTAATATTTGGTTGCACGCCCTTTGGAAAAAATAACTGAAATCAAGTGCTTCCTATAACCATCAACAAGCTTGTGACAACTCTCAACTGGAATTTCCGACCACTCTTCTTTGGCATACTGCTCAGGGTCTCTCAGATTTGAAGGCCGCCTTCTCCCAACAGCAATTGTGAGATCTCTCCATAAGCGTTCAATCGGATTTAGATCCGGTCCCATTGCTGGCCACTTCAGAACTCTCCAGCGCTTTGTCTTCAACCATTTCTGGGTGCTTTTAGAGGTATGTTTAGGGTCATTGTCCTGCTGGAACACCCATGACCTCTGACACAGACGCAGCTTTCTGACACTGGGCTCTACATTGCACCCCAATATCTTTTGGTAGTCTTCAGATTTCATGATGCCTTTTACACAGTCAAGGCATCCAGTGCCAGAGGCAGCAAAACATCCCCGAAACATCTTAGAACCTCCACCATGTTTGACTGTAGGTACTGTGTTCTTTTCTTCGTAGGCCTCATTCCGTTTTCTGTAAACAGTAGAATGATGAGCTTACCAAAAAGCTCTACCTTGGTCTCATCTGTCCACAAGACGTTCGCCCAAAAGGATTTTGGCTTCCTCAAGTACATTTTGGCAAACTCCAGTCTGGTCTTTTTATGTTTCTGTGTCAGCAGTGGGGTCCTCCTGGCTCTCCTGCCATAGCGTTTCATTTTGTTCAGATGTCGACGTATAGTTCGAGCTGACACTGCTGCACCCTGAGTCTGCAGAACAGCTTGAATATGTTTTGAAGTTGATTGGGGCTGTTTACCCACCATTTGGACTATCCTTTGTTGCAGTCTTTTATCAATTTTTCCCTTCCGCCCACGTCCAGGGAGATTAGCTACAGTGCCATGTGTTGTGGACTTCTTGATTATGTTGCGCACAGTGGACAAAGGAACATGAAGATCTCTGAAAATGGACTTGTAGCCTTGAGATTGTTAATATTTTTCCACAATTTTTGTTCTCAAGCCCTCAGACAATTCTCTGCCCTTCTTTCTGTTCTCCATGCTTAGTGTGGCACACTCAGACACACAACAGAAAGGTTGAGTCAACTTTTCTCCATTTTAACTGGCTTCAGGTGTGATTGCTATATTGTCACCATCTGTTTCTTGCCACAGGGGAGTTCAAACGAGCATCATATGCTAGAAATAAAACGATCTACCCTTTGAAAAGGTGCAAATAATTTTGTCCGGCCCATTTTTGGAGTTCTGTGTGACATGATGTCAGATTTGCTTTTTTTTCTCTATTTTTTTGTATTGTTCCAATGCACATAAAGGAAATAAACATGTGTATACCAAAACATTTGTAATTGCAACAATTTTCAGAGGGGACTGGGCGGTCTAATGGTCTGGAATCCCTACAGATTTTATTTTTTTTTTTCTCCAGCCGTCTGGAGTTTTTTTGTTTTTTTCTGTCCCCCCTGGCCATTGGACCTTACTCTTATTCGATGTTAATTAATGCTGATTTATTTTGTTTTCTTATTGTGTCTTTTATTTTTCTATTCTTTATTATGTAAAGCACTTTGTGCTACTGTTTGTATGAAAATGTGCTATATAAATAAATGTTGTTGTTGTTGTTGTTGTTCTGGGAGAAATGGTGCATTTTCTGGGAAAATTCCAGGGTGCCAATAATTTCGGCCATGGCTGTAAGTGTAATGACCATTGCATTGCACTATTCCTAGCATTAAACCTAGTTCATTTGTGAAGCTAACAATACCTGCTGGACACATCGTGCAGCAGCAGATTGATTATTAGTTGGACACTTTGTCTTTCTTTTTTAATATTTTTTAGGAGAATATTTACATTGGACTTGTTGTTCAACCCCAGCATTCATTCCTGAAAGTGTCTCTCTTTTTATATTTTACCTTGCACTATTCCCTATTCCCTTCTCCATCTCTGTTTACCAGTCATGTGATTTAACGAGGCCAGGTCGCTCTCTGGGTGCTGTTTGCTTTGTGTTTATGGAGTTTGACCTCTGCCTGTTTTTAGGATCCTGTCTTTGATTCATGTTTTGCAACTCTCTGCCTGCTGTATACAACATCGTTCTCCTGTTTACTTTTGACTCGTCTTTGCATTCAATTGTTAAACCTGTTGTCTTGACTTTAGGCTCAATGTCTTCTACTACGAAAACTGTGAAGATGTAATCATAGTTAAAATGTGTGTTACAAAGTCTGAAGTCTTACAAAATGCACCATAAGCATCAAGTAGTCCACTTCACAGCTGTGTCTGGCCCTCGCGAACATCATAGCTACATATGCATTTTTTTATTATTGCTAGACCTGAATGTCTGTTTTAAAATGTAAAGCCTGGAGTTTCTTTACAATTCTTGTAGGAATTTCTGATTTCTGGTCATAGCTAGTATAAAATAATAAATGGACTGGTTCATCATCATTCATAAGATAAATAAGAAAAGGTTTTAATATCCACTTTTAATTTATTCTGTAAACTTTGTGGATCTTTTCTAATTATTGCTATTATTATTATATACATTTTAACTAATAAGATTTTACTAGTCTCTGACTTTCCCCATTTATATCTTTACAATTATAATATTTCTTCTTGTATTTCATATTATTTCTGTTTTTGATGAGTATTCTATTACACACTGAACTTCTCCTCTACATCCTACAAATCTTCTTATATAATACGCTACTGTGGCTGTTCATTTGTCTGTCCAGGATTTTAAATCACTTGTAGCTCGCAAACCGTTTCACCTATTGACTTGAAATTTGGCACACATATACTATGTGACGTCTACTATCCGCTTTCAGGGTGATGATTTTTATTACTCTTATTTTTATTTTATTTTATTGTAGAATCAACTCTCAGCAGCGTGCAGCAGGGCAGCTGTGTGGTACATCCGTATGGGCGCCGCTCTCATTCCCTACCACCTTCGCTAATCATTCTTGAGGCAGATTGAAAATATAAGTGACAGCTTAAGTGAAAAATTAAAGCAAACGTACTAAGTAATTGCAACACAAAAACTAACTTAATCAGTTTTAATGTGAAAAGATGCTGGAGAAAGAAGAGAAGCAGCAGGCCGCTAGGGTGGAGAAAAGAAGAGCTGCTCAGGAAGCAGCAAGCGCATCAACCTCTGAGCAAACGAATGGTAAACAGAGACAGAGTCTGAAAACTAGGAATGCTCAAGTCAAGTGTATTCACTGCACGTTATCGTGCAGTACGCCGTTACTGGTGCAACATAAAATGAGTTGGTGTGGCATTGTATTGTAAATGTTGGATACCAGAGAGAATCAGAGAGCAAAAAATGATAGACTAGCATTGCATTGGCTTTTCTCTATAAAAGTAAGGAGATATAGGGAGGAGGAAATGGCACATTTCTGTGACAGCCTCAGTGACTTAGGCCTTTTTACTCCTGAGCTGAAAAGGTTAAAAGTCACCATAGTCCAGGACTTCAGAATTCTCAGAGACATTGATAAAGATGACCCAGATTATTTTCCTTTCTTAAAACTATGAATCATACACCACAGAACACCAGAAGAAATTAATAGTATTCAAGATGGAAGCCAAAAAGCTCTTCTTCACTCACATTTTCATCTAGAACAAACTATCAAGTCAAGTAGAGTAAGCGGAAACCATAATTATTAGTTAACCAAACAAGCGTGATGGGCTGAAAGGTCTTCTCGACTGTCAAAAATGATATACTTTTATAATCTGCAAAACATCTCATTGATTCCCTTGAAAAAGCAGAATGTTAACAGAAATAGTAATAAAAATGTGCATTAATCACAAATTTGACTTCTAATTAAAAAAACTGATTTGAACAAATTCCTATTCCCAATGGAACCCTCAAGGACTAGGCCTAAATAAACGATAATACCTACTAATAAAGAGTACTGACCACTTTGTGTTTACAAAGTTTTACTTTCCCCTATTGTATTATTGACATGTGGCCTTAGACTGCCTAATCTCACAGACTTACCACTGTATATAACTTATCCCCACCTTCCCTTCTATATCTATAACCTCAGGCAATTAGATGTAGTAAAAAGACAAGCAGGAGTTAAGTTACACATAAAATAATGTATTACTGATAATATTCATAAATAATAACAAAATGCAAAGTACATTTGAATATTGGCAACCATACAACCTGATAAAATGGTGATGTGTAACTCAGATGGCACACAGACTTGTAGTTACTTAATGTCTCTAGTTAAGGCATCATTGGTACTCAGCTTTTAGCCACATGTCTGTTCAAAATGGCTGAAGCTGTGCTCTTCTTTGTGTTGTCTTCAGTTCATGGTGTGATGGTCTTCATCAGTTGTTAACAAGAGAAAGATACTTTTACATCATCACAGGTTAGCAAGAGAGATACTTCTTTCACCATATGTTGGTTAGAGAGAGAGAATGTGAGGTTAAGCACGTACATTTATAGATGTTCTCTCCAGCCCCTAAAACCAATAGGACATCATGGTACTTAAAGGCCTCTGAGACAAGCCAATTCCAAACAACCATACCTCAGACCAAAGGGTGAAATAGAAAACCTTAACACCTGCCACCCCCCCCAAACCATATGTTAAACATCCTGACTTCCTTGCAGGGGGGTTGAAAGACTTTAGCAGAAAAACACTCGCCAAACTGGTTTAAGACACATCCCCCAAATCCTGTCGTAAAATTGCAAAGAAAAGTCGTAAACGGGGGGGCAAACACGAATGCCTCTCACCAAAGTAACACTAAATTACATTGCTTCACCTAAATTACAAATAAAGACATACAAAACATTTATCAAGTTATATGCAAAATCTTACATCACAACAACATCATTTTCACTTTTTGTCACCATGATGATGAAAATATGGTGTTGGAGTCTGTACAGTATGTTCTTAAATCTGTAAAAATAAGATTAATATGTTCTTGTAAAAGTCTTTGTGGTTTACATCCTGGTTATAACATAAACCCCCAATGAAGTATAATTTTTATGGAATATTGTAGTTTAAATCTGTCAATAGAAAAAAAAAATGTTTATGTAAACTTTAATTTCTAAGCCAATATTACACCTTTTACTTCCTGTATTGTATAAAACAGAACAAGAATATGCAATGATGTAATAGTATAGACAAAACATAAAAGAAAAACAGCAAGTAAAAAGGTTTGCAGTTATTTGATAATTGCACAAACCCAGAAAAATGCGGTTTAAGTTTATAACCTAAGTGTTCTGTCAAAAATAAAACATATTCTTGATTTTTTTCTGAAAAGGCTATTGGGCCAATTATCAAGTTTTGCCATAATATAGTTATAAAGTTTAGATAAATTTTAGAAGAAGATGCAGGAACTAAAACAAACTGTTTCATAACATACTAAACCAAACAAAGAACATAGATTTGGAAATGACAAAGAGTGTACTATCTGATTTACGTGACAACTCTGAAAGCTCTAAACCATCATGAGAATAATGGTGGTTATGCCCTATTCCTTTTGGTTTTGCAAGTGTTTCTCTGCTAAAGTCTCTCAACCCCCGTAATAAAACCAGGCTGCCTAACTGCCAAGCTTTACATTAACATATGGTTTTTGGGGGGTGGCAGGTGTTAAGATGTTTTCTGTTCCCCCATTGGTCTGAAGTATGGTTGTTTGGAACTGGCTTGTATCAGAAGCTTTTAAGTACCACAAAGTCCTATTGGCTCTGGGGGTTGGACAGAACATCTATGAATCTGCTTAACCTCACTCTCTCTCTCTTACTAACATCTGATGAAGGAGCATATCTCTCTCTTACCAAACTGATGCATGAACTGAAAGGACAACACAATGGAGAGCACAGCTCGGCAGCCATATTAAGACAGGCATGTGGCCTGTTCTGAAGAAGGCTGACCACAAATGATGCCTTAACTACAGACATTTTAAGTAACTAACATGTCTGTGTGCCACCTGAACTACACATCACCATTTTTCAGGTTGTATAATTGCCAATATTAAAATGTACTTTGCATATTGTTATTATTTATGAATATTATCAATAATACATTGTTTAAATTGTAACTTTACTCCTGCTTGTCTTTTACTACACCTAATTGCCTGTGGTTATAGATGTAGACAGGAAGGTGGGGAGACGTTATATACTATAATACCTTATGAATAGTGATAAGTCTGGGAGATTTGAGTTATTCTGACAAAGGCTACTTATTAATAATACAAAAAGGTAAAGTAGAGTAATATATTACTAGGTAGAGTAATATATTATTTCACCAAGACAAAAAAAAGACCATGAGCAAATGGCTTTTTATTGTGTAGCTACAGTTGACCATGCTTTGGTAAAACACATAAGATACATGATAGTCACACCTTCAGAACTAAGTAACCTTCAGGACCCATCCCCAGGTCTTCAAACTGAACTTAGCTGCTGCTTCTGCCATACTATTTGAAAGTACCTTTTGATATTACAAATTTACCTGAATAGTGCCATATTAAATGCAAACATCAAGTCAGCAAGTGGAACTTAAGGAAATGTATATTAAGTTTACCAAAAGTAGTCTAAGTGTAATATTTACATTACTGTAGTGATTACTGTTCAGTTTTCCTCTACTCATTTTTTTAAGTTAATGCCCAACCACAATATTCATGTTTGTACATAATGCATTACAGTATTTTGTACATTTACTTAAAAATCAACAATAATTTCAGAAAAACATAAAAAATATATAGGTGGCATATTAGCACAGTGTAAAGTGCCAATGAATAATATTCATTCAATGGGAATGAATAATATGGCCAGATATTGTCTTTGTTGGAGTATGCATGTTATCCCCATGTCTAGTTGGGTTCTCCTCTAGGCAATCTGGTTTCCTCCCACATCTTGATTGGTGATACCAAACTGATTCGTGAGGAAGAATGTGTGTGTGTGTTTGTAAGAGTGGGCCCTAGGGTGGAATGAGACTCTGTCCATGACTTTTTCCTACCTTGTTCCCACTGCTGTCAGGACGGGCTCTGTTCCCCCAATCAAGAATTTTATTTTGGGGCCTGGAAAATGTTATTTTATTAAAAATGTTTACTTTCCAGCGCATTTTATGGTTCAGTATATCTGATAGAATTCAACTTCATTTTGTCATTTTATTGTGACCACTATGGGGGCATACGGCTCCTCAAACACCTGAATACCTCAGCCACGGGCGTAAGTGTTGCAACAAACAAGACTTTTATTTCTGTTCTTTCTGGGGACATGCTTCCAAATAACTGTTCCCTATAGCACCAAGCACAACATGGCATACAGCACCCTTGGCTTTCTCTTCTCTCGTCCTTCCGCCTCCACTCCTACAGTGGCAAGCTTTATCCCTTTTCCTTGTGGCAGCTGCTTCTGTAATGCCCCCTGGCTTGCACCCACAGAACCCAACAGGACTGCGCCAAACTCCAATTTCCATGGAAACCTGTGGGAATCTGTGGCACCGCTGTAACCCAGGGGGGCTGCCATCTAGCGTTCTGGGGGAGCCAGTGACCTAAAAAGATTGCCTTCCCCCATCCTTCAATTCCTTGGGTGTTTTGGCCAAGTTGGGCTGCAAGCCGTCCCTTACAATATATATATATACAATATATATATACACTGTATATATATATATATATATATATATATCTCTGGGGTGGCCATTCCCAGTCCTTTTTCGGTTTGCTGCCAGATATTTTATCATTTATATATATTTACTAGGGGGCTTTGCCCCTTGCTCACTTTGCGAGCCCACCCTGGGGCATGCCACGTGCCAGCCACTTCGCGTCATTGCCGCTCGCATTGTGAACGGGGTGGCTGAATGCACACTTTGGAGATGCGGACAGATCACCTGCTTGCTTACTGCTCCTCCTGCCGTGCTACGTGTTCTGCTTCTTGTGCTGTGCGTCGATCATTTCATCATTTTGTCTCACTGCTTTGTCTTGTGGGATGTCAAAGTGTTTCCAGGCTGATCACTACTTTCCTTATTTCCTGAATTTGCACATAGATTATTATTGTTCTTTTGTGCATCCGTTTTTGCCGCCTTTTCTCTCCAACGCTTTCGTGTCTCTTGTCGACGCAATGCTCTTTCTTCTTCGCTTAGTCATTCACGTGCCATCTAGGACGTATAACATTTTTAAGAGCTGGGCGCACATGAAGTGTGTCTGCCAAAAACACTCCAACAACAGCAAGGTTAGGTGCCCGTGAACTTGTTATAAATTGTTTGTAAGTAGGCCGCGACATGCAAAAGTCACCATCTCACGGGTCTTGCTTCCTAAGGTTGTAATGTCTAGTCTCGCGTGACGTCAAAGTGTCTCTCCGAGATGATCACATCTCGCGTGACGCCAAAGTGTCTCTCCAAGATGATCATGTCTCGACCCAAGATTTTTTAATATAATAAGATATATACAGTATACAGTATATATACACACACACACACAGTAAGCATTTATGAATACAAGTTACATGTATACATAGAAGCATGTAAGCATAAGCTAGTAGTCAATTCGCATCCCTGACAAAAGAATTTCTGTAAATCTTATAGAGCCCTGGAACTTACCACGTTTAATCCTGCCATCTCTGGAAAGGCAGCCATGCGGCTGAACACTGGTGACAAAGATGGGCAGTTCACCACTTTTACTCCCGCGTCCCCCAGCTACTGTCATCCCCAAAGACTCATGTGGCTCCTTCTTCACGTTGATCTGCTTCTCTTGACAGGTTACACACTGTGACAGATCCTAGGCACACAAAATAATGAAAAAAAGCTATGGTGACCAGAAATATTTGAATCCTTCATTGATAACTGAATAGATTCATCAATATTACTTTAGTTAGAAATAATTGATAAACATTTTACAGTATCTTAAAAGTTGCCTAAAAATATTCATATAATGCAGGGTTATGAAGATCTACATTTTACAAAATACGCTCAGTGTCACTATAAGCTATCCATCCTTACACTTTGTGATGTTTATTAATGTGACTTCCAGATTCTCTGCCCGAGGATGGCAACTTAAGATCCTTATTAATTACATATTTCTTGACATCCAATATCCTTGCTGTCAGGACTGTTCCTTGTGGTGCTCCAGTGTTGCTTACATCTGTATCAGACGCACAGTTCTTGAGTCTCACAAACTGAGGTTTGTCTGACAGTCCATTATCCAGGACACCTTAGGCTCATCCTCCTGCATATTTCTCTGGTTATCCCTTAACAGGGATGGCTAGATGGTATAGAAGGCACTGGAGATTTAAAAAACATAACTCTCACAGTGCTGTCAGCTCTGTCTAGGTGAGAATTAGCCTTGTGGAGCAGACAGATAACTGCATCCTCCACTCCAATCTTTGTCTGATAGGCTAACTGCGGTGGGTCCAGATGGTCTACCACAAGAGGACTCATATAGTCCAGGACCAGTCTCTCAAAGGTCTTCATGATGTGAGACACAAGTGCCACAGCTCTTTAGTTTCATTAGGTGAAGAGATGCCTGCCTTTCTTGTCAGTAGAACATAACTTAAATATCTAAGAATTTACTCTTTCTTTGTATATGATGGGTAAAGGATCTTCCAAATCACCTTGGTGCTTATAGAGCTTCCCTGTTTATCTTTATCATCTCCCCTTTTGAAAAATACATACAGTACAGGCCAAAAGTTTGGACACACCTCCTCAATCAATGTGTTTTCTTTATTTTCATGACCATTTACATTGGTAGATTCTCACTGAAGGCGTCAAAACTATGAATGAACACATGTGGAGTTATGTACTTAACAAAAAAAGGAGAAATAACTGAAAACATGTTTTATATTCTAGTTTCTTCAAAATAGTGAAGGACCACAGAGTGAAGGCAAAGGGGCCAACAAGTGCTAAACACCTCTGGGAACTCCTTCAAGACTGTTGGAAAACCATTTCAGGTGACTACCTGTTGAAGCTCATCGAGAGAATGCCAAGAGTGTGCAAAGCAGTAATCAGAGCAAAGGGTGGCTATTTTGAAGAAATTAGAATATAAAACATGTTTTCAGTTATTTCACCTTTTTTTGTTAAGTACATAACTCCACATGTGTTCATTTATAGTTTTGATGCCTTCAGTGAGAATCTACCAATGTAAATGGTCATGAAAATAAAGAAAACACATTGAATGAGGAGGTGTGTCCAAACTTTTGGCCTGTAATGTAATTACCAGAGTATTCTGCCTAAATAATCTGAAGAATAAACAAATAAAAATAAATAATTTGAATATAAACACTGACTAATTACTGTATAATTAATCTGAATTATAAACACTAATAACTTTGCATAAATAATACATTTATGTAGCACAAAATTATGCAACTTTGCTTCTGAATTTTTCTATTCTTTGATCACTGTAATAGTTGCCATAACACATTATTCTCATATTAAACAATCTGCATTGCATATCTGTTCTTGTCTTTAACTTATGTTTTCTGTGGGACTGTTAAGTGAATTAGTGCAGCCAAAAGCCTACATAGGCACTAACAGAGAAAAGATGACAATCTGACTTATGCACATTTGAAAGAGGGCATGACCAGGAGGACCATATGCAACCAGCAGGAAGCCAGATGCAGCATCATTTTTTTCAGAATTGGTTAAGTTATTTACAAAGTTTAAAGTTACCAAGCTCCTGTCAAGTTGGACTTTTGGTCCAGTTTTTCCTCCTCATCAGATATCTGAGGTAAGGTTGCATTTCTCTGTCTGTTCTCAGTAACTTCTACAGTTGCATGACAGACTTCATTCTCACTGGCTGAATCACATCGTGGTATGGAATGTGCTTGGCTCAAGATTGTGAAGTGCTGCAGAGGATGGTGGCGGCAGCACAGAATATTACTGGTACTTAGCTGTCCTTTATTTAAGTAATATACAACACATACTGCCTTACAAAGGCAAACAATATAATTAAACACCTCAGCCATCCTGTACAGTATGTTTTCTTCTTCCTGCCTTCTGGCAAATGGTACAGGACCATCAGCATTTGTTCCAGTACCTTCAAGAATAGATTTGATCCACAAGTTGCAAATAAATGAACAGATGAGCCAATCATAAAAAAGGTTTCAAACCTGTCCAGGACAGAATAATGGAAGGACCAGGAGAATGGGCTTGTCAGGAGCAGGTTGTTCCCCCACATGGCAGGTGGAAGTGTGCCTTGGAGATAAACCCGATTAAGACATTGGCAGAGTTGCATGGGAAATGGAGTCCGGAAGCAAAACCCTGTTGGGGTTTTTGGGGACCACCAGAAGGTGCTGCCAGGGGAGGAATGCCCTGGTTTCTGCATGATCCGGAAGTGCTCCAGATGACTGGGAAAAAAGACTGGAAGTAATTCCTGGTCCAAGCTTAAAAGAAAAGCTACTGCCTCATTTTGGTTGAGTCAGACTCGGGAGTGAGTGGACAGCAGTCAGTGGGATGTAGTAGAGAAGAAGAATTGGTTTGGTTTATTTGTTATTGTGGTTGATTATTGGAAAGAGGATTGTTTAAAGGTGCTTGTTGTGAATAAATATTATTTATTTTATCACATCAATGTGTGCTCTATTGCTGTATCTCTGGTTTGGGGCTCTTCGGCACAAGAAATGCAAGTAAGAATTTCTTTGTATTATGTACCCTATGTACACATGATATTAAGTTTGTACTTGAAGAATGCAGTCCATTAAGAGTCCTCATTAGCATGCCTATGTTTCAGTATTTGCTTATTTATCCTTACAGTACTATTTTCACTCAGTGAAACAGCACTTTACAGAGCTTGTCAAACAGAATTGATGCTGAAATTTAAGCAAAAGGTGTTTTCACTGCTATTTAACTCAGAATTAACGTTTTAAAAAATAAATTAAAAACAAATAATATGCATTTGATTTTAACAGAAAGTATGTGGGATATAATATTTAAGCAAATATTTTGAAAATCGTGTTTAATTTGTCTTGAATTCAGGTTTCTACACAAAACAATGTTTAAAACATACACGTGTAGACATTCTCCAGCAAGTATATCTAATATACTGTACATAAATTATATATTAATTTAAGTGTAAACTGAATAAATAATAAAATGATGACACCCTGACACCCTTACTCTTGTTCAAGAGGAGAATAATCACTTACCCGATGAGAAACAGTCCTGTTATGATTCTGGTTCATAACTAGTGAAGAGTGATATTGCTGCAGCTGGTGACTATTGCCATAAAAGCAGGTCTCCCTAAAGTTGTTGGCACTTGATGGTGGAGGGCACTGCTTTCCAGACCGACAGATCACCAGGTTCACTCTTTCTCCACTAGCCTAAGATAAAAATAAGACCTAGCTAAGTGTTGTATATGGAAATATGACCAATTAACCTAAATAAACAAAATAGCATTTTGAACAAGTACACTGATTTTAACTAAAGAAAGCAAGGCATTTCACAAGGCATTTAAAACTAAAATATGAGCCGGACAACAAAACATATTTTGTACGGCATAATCTTAATTTGCTTTTTTTTGTGCACTTATAAATTTTTGCTTGAAAAATATATTCATTCTCCAGTATTTTTAACATGCACTACTATACCTGAATGATCTGTGCTGCCAGCTCTGGGGTACCATATCTCAAATCATGTCCATTAATGGCTAGTACCCTGTCATTGCTACAGAGCCTACCATCCTGAGAAGCAAGTCCACCTTCCAGGAGATCAAGGATAAAGACACCTGGTTCATCTGTCCTACGCACAAGCTTTATCCCAAGTTGTTCACAGGAGTCTCGTTTATTTAATGTTACATGAAAGCTGTCTTCACGTGAGGAGCCATCTTGATGGTGTGCATGTAGCCGATTACCAAAGCGTCGTTCTCTTAGAACAGTGAGGTGCAGGATTAAACAAGGCTGTGAGAGGGTAGCCCTGGCAAAATTGTGAGGTACATTGCTTATATCAACATTATTTACCTACAAAACAGGAAGGAAAGACAATTTATAACTTATAGTTTAGGAAGATTAGGACTCTTTCTTATTCACTTGACCTATTTGACACTAACACAAAGTAGAAAAAAATTGTAAACAAGTAGAGCTGGTGGGTATATGACAAAAAGACAAATTAAGAAAAATAATGAGTCAGGTAGAGAAACACCTTGACAGATACTGGGCAAAAACCTGGGTTATTTCATCAAAGACTGAAGGAAAGGTGACACCTGAAAAGTCTCAAAGTAGAAAAAGCAACAAATCTGAAAATTGCCAATTGCCTAAGTATCTCATAACACAAGTTCAAATAATCATATTCTGTTTTTCATCAAATTATTTTTTCCACCACAAAACAAGTATCCATTAAATTTCTACTGTTGTTCAAATGGGAACAGTTAAGTTGTTCTAATTTTTTTAATAATAAAACATACTCTTTCATTAGTGAGCTTTGAAAAAACTGTGGCATGTAACAATGGAGCCGTTTTTGTATAAATTATTAAACAAAAGCAGACTGGTGATGTTACTGGTCTATTAAAGGTACTGGAAAAACTCACATCTCAAAATTCATGGCCATCCCAACCTCTAAACACCATGTTGATTCTTGTGAATTTTCAACAAGAACACAGGGACACAGCTGGAAACACATTATGGAAAATTTCACACATATGACTGAAACTTTTTCTTCACACAGAGAACCACAGAAACCTAGAATAAATTACCAAGTAGGACGGTAGTGGGTAGAACTTCAAAAACTTTGAAAACTCGATCTAATGCTACTTTGGAGAAACTAGGTGGACAGGATTGTTGAGCTTTGCTGGGAGGAGCCACCTGTTCACTTGAATTTTTTAATGTTCTAACACTTAACACTAGATGAATAGCAAAAGGAAAAAGAGCAGAAAGTACAACAGGAATATCTAATCTTGAGAATACCATTTGTTTGCCAACCATGAGTTGAGAACTAAAAATTAATGACAATGAATGTATACTTAAAACTCAATAACTACCTGAAGAATCTGATCACCAGCAAGCAGACGTCCATCTCTGGCGATTATGCCATCTCTGTACACTTCCTGAATGACAATATTAATAAGAGGAGTCTCATTGCCACCAACAATGCTAATCCCTAACTCCATATATGGATTTGACCGGTGGATTTCAATTGAGGTGATTTCGCCTTCAGGTAGTCCAGTTGGCTTTGGGGCAGCTGCCGTATAAAGGAAAAAAATGTTAGAAAAAGTTTAAATATACTGATAAACTATAAAAATAAAAATACCATGGAAAACAGGTGTGTAAAAACTGTTCAGTTTGTTTAACCTAAGAGAACTGCTGTGAAGTTTATACTTAAAGCATAAACATACACATACAACACAACAACAATTTGTTTCATTAGGGCTCTAAAAGAATATGCCAGTACATTTCCTCAAACTGAGAAAAACCATACTAAAAATGTTTGATTTCCAATGTAAAAGATCTGATGTCAAGCCTTATTAAACTATGGTTAGAAATACCTTTAAAAAGCAGTCCTTTTGTTGGATTTCACATTTGTGTAAAATTGAAGATTAAACTATCACAATGCACAATAGCCGCAGTTTCTGATGCTGGTAAGTTAAACAAGTTATACATCACCTCTTTTATAAAAGTAAATTTCATGGGGTTTAAGATTTCAAGAGTCATGTTACTCTCAAATTTTTCTGCCAACAATATTCAAAAGGAAGAGACAAAATGCAACAACTATAGCAAATACCAATATTTATTAATAGATAATAACAAAATAATAAATGTGTTCAATGGCCAAACTGTCATAATATTTCATCCACACTTTTCTGAAACCTGTGAGGGTCTCCATTTCAACTAAATATCTAAACTAGGGGTCTCCAACCTTTTTTCCCCCCTGAGAGCTACTTTTACAAAATGAAAATGGCAGAGAGCTACTCATGTTTTGTAACGTTTATTCTCATAGCTTATTTCAGCCCAAACAAACTGAATAAGCTTGTTTTGCCTGAACATTTACAAAATGTTGGTGTCCACAACTCACATTTTGCATTAAAACATCACAAAAAAAATATTTAGTTCACCTGCAAGTGCATTTTGTATGTCTGTATGCATTTTCTAGTATATCTCACACTATTGAATTAAAACATGAATGCTGTCAAAACAAAACAATGCAATTCCAAATACACAGATATGACTTATTCATTTGTCATTTTGTTACATGTCACTGTTTCACTTCACAAGAGTATTCACATGTCCAGTTACATGTGTGATGTGTTTTTTAGTTAGTCAGATGACTGGCACTGCATGGAGTCAAGAAGAGAAGTGTATGGTGGAGTGTAGCCACTTAGATACACTCTTATGGAGTCATTTAAATGTTCATCTGCCAGTCTTGTTCTGAACTTTGATTTCATGACATTCATGTCAGAAAAGGCAGACTCACAGAGGTATGTAGACCCAAACAAAGCAGACATTTTCAGAGCTGTTTGGTGAAGATTCTTATAGTTATCTGGCTCTACTAAGCTCCAGAAATGCTGAGAATACTGTTGAGACTTTAACTGCACATTATTTTGAAGGTTTACTAATATATAATATATAAAATCCAATGTCTGTCCGCTTTTCACGAGAGAACTACTTAACAGTTTTTTTTTATATAATTTGCTTGAACATTCTGGTTGATTTTGCGACTTCCCTCATTTCACTATGTATCATAGTTTGCTTGCGGTACCGATTTATTTGCCTGAATCCGAGGAAAAGGCAGGTGGCCAAGGAGGGGTTGGGTTGCGCTCTCCTCATTCACTCGCCAGCTTCGGGCGTGTTCCTTAACTCTGCTTAGCTAGCAAACTAGAGAACAATTGAATTCAACTTTGCTTGATAAAGTGTTACTTAGGTCTTGAGTTTGAGTCTGGATATTCTCTTAAGTGTACGCCACATTGAAAACACAGATTGTAATTCAGAATGTGGATCGTGATATGATTTTTTTGGAAAGATAACCCACCCCTAATTTGACTAATCAAGTTTTCATATTTATGTAGGATTCATTAATCCTTTGGCGAGTTACTTGGAAAGGGGTTGTGAGCTACCGGTATCTCATGAGCGACGTGTTGGTGACCCCTGATCTAAACAATAGTTTGTTCCAGATCCTGAAAAGCTTCAAAAAGTAGGGCTTGTTGGGTTGTTTCTTGAATTTAGCTTCACTTCATTTCCATAGGTGTGCTCCAGTAAATAATTCAACTGTGAGAATGGTAATTGGACAATATCCATACCTAGAGTACAGAGATTCAGTTCCCTTCACCCCTCCTGGCTGTAGGTTATACCCTATAGTCCTGTTATGCACTCCAGCATTCTCCTATTCACTACTTCTAATGCTGATGCAGTATGCATTTTTGTAGTGTGTTCTCTAGAGCTAAGGTTTTACAAATGCATTATGTTAAAACTAGTGCTCATTTTACCGTACAAAGCTGTGCTAGCCTAAATTAAAACTGAATTTTTAATGTGGTTGCCCAGTATTGAAGATTGCCTTTATGTATTGTTTTACTGCCTTCTCCTCACATCTTAAGTCACTAATGCACAAATTAAAATGATAAGGGGATGAAAAAATATTCAGTACCTGGAAGCATAACTGCATGAAGAAGGTGGAAATTTGCAGGTTTAGTGTTATTATACAATGTACATTTTATAATGTTACAATATATACAGGTATTTGGACCCACTGCATGTTACTAAGCAACAGTGTGTCTTAAATTCTTTTTGAGAGCTCTGGATTTAACAACCTACTGGGAAGTGCTCTAATGACAGGGCCTACATCTAACTAAAGGCTTTAATTAATTTAGTTTTTTTATAACAAATTCAATTGCTTTTGCTGCTTCATACTCCTAGAGAAATACAGAACAGTTCAGACTGTAGTTTTTAAAGTGACACAAGGGACATAAAATTATATTTTCTTTGCTTCCATAACCAGAATGAAAAGGCTATTTCTCCTTAACAAAATTACCAAAAGATTAGAAAGAACATTTTCCAGAAAAATATTCCAAAGCATATGGTACACACTATAAATGACAGTAACTGAGCACAAGGCCACCACACAGTACCTGAAGCATAATTGTGAAGAAAGTAAACATATTTTGCAAATACAGTATAATGATTTTCATTGAAAATAAAAGAAAGATATGGTCAGCCCATGAGTTGAATAAAGCCATATATGGTAAAGTGAGGTTTGTGGCCGTTTGGCAGCTTTTAAATAAATAATTGCCGCACTCACGTCTTTCTGTGGGGGTCCGTGGTAACGTGGTGGGAACAGTTCACGTGCACGATGCGGGAGCAGACAGCCCTGCACTTAGTGCACAGGTGCAGAATCGCCCATGACCCTAACTGGCACTGGGAGCTGCTGATTGCAGCAGCTGTGCCGCGTCCCCAATTTAAAAAGGGAAGCGTGAGTGCAGGAAGGAAAAAAAAAAAAGGGAGATCGGAGGAAAACAGACTGGCTGGCTAGAGGCTGACAGAGAGAAGGAGGTTGAAAGGGAAATGTCAGAGAGGCATAGATAGTGAGAGTGAGCCCCAGGGCTATGGAAACTGGAGGCAGTGATAGGGGCGCTCCTACTGAACACTTTCTTGGGAAGTAGGAGTGGCCTAAATGACAGCGGGTTACTGCAAGGGCCGAAGATGAGAGACTTGTGGGGCTCATTAGGTTGCCCTGCAGATGCTGAAGGAAGGGCAGAAGGGAACAAAGCCCAGTTAAGAAAGCTAACTGCACCTGTCGGTGGGTGTCTCCTTACACTGCAAGGTCCAAATGGGACAAGTGGAGGTGATGCCAGTTTTTAAAAGGGAAGCATTGGAGCTCGCTCTTTTTATTGTTTGTCTCTGGCTTTTAACCTCATCATTTTAATTGATTTATAGTCAAATGAAAAAGTTTGGGAACCCCTCTCAGCCTGCATAATAATTTACTTTACTCTCAACAAAAAAGATAACAATGGTAAGTCTTTCATTTCCTAGGAACATCTGAGTACTGGGGTGTTTTCCGAACAAAGATTTTTAGTGAAGCAGTATTTAGTTGCATGAAATTAAATCAAATGTGAAAAACTGGCTGTGCAAAAATTTGGGTAACCTTGTAATTTTGCTGATTTGAATGCATGTAACTGCTCAATACTGATTACTTGCAACACCAAATTGGTTGGATTAGCACATTAAGCCTTGAACTTCATAGACAGCTGTGTCCAATCATGAGAAAAGGTATTTAAGGTGGTCAGTTGCAAGTTGTGCTTCCCTTTGACTCTCCTCTGAGGAGTGACAGCATGGGATCCTCAAAGCAACTCTCAAAAGATCTGAAAACAAAGATTGTTCAGTGACATGGTTTAGGGGAAGGCCACAAAAAGCTATATCAGAGGTTTAAACTGTCAGTTTCAACTGTAAGGAATGTAATCAGGAAATGGAAGACCACAGGCACATTTGCTGTTAAACCCAGGTCTGGCAGGCCAAGAAAAATACACGAGCGGTATATGCGCAGGATTGTGAGGATGGTTACAGACAACCCACAGATCACCTCCAAAGACCTGCAAGAACATCTTGCTGCAGATGGTGTATCTGTACATCGTTCTACAATTCAGCACAATTTGCACAAAGAACATCTGTATGGCAGGGTGATGAGAAAGAAGCCCTTTCTGCACTCATGCCACAAACAGAGTCGCTTGTTGTATGCAACTACTCATTTAGACAAGCCAGATTCATTTTGGAATAAAGTGCTTTGGACTGAAATGAGTTATTTGGTCATAACAAAAAGTGCTTTGCATAGCAGAAGAACAACACCGCATTCCAAGATAAACATGGTGGAGGTTCCATCATGCTGTGGGGCTGTGTGGCTCGTTCAGGGACTGGGGCCCTTGTTAAAGTCAAGAGTCGGATAAATTCAACCCAATATCAACAAATTCTTCAGGATAATGTTCAAGCATCAGTCACAAAGTTGAAGTTACGCTGGGGTTGGATATTCCAGCAAGACAATGACCCAAAACAAAGTTTGAAATCTACAAAGGCATTCATGCAGAGAGAGAAGTACAATGTTCTGGAATGGCCGTCACATTCCCCTGGATGATTTGGAGCAGGTTGTCCATTCTCTGCAGCCATCAAATTTAACAGAACTGGAGAGATTTTGTAAGGAAGAATGGTCAAAAATACCTTCATCCAGAATCCAGACACTCATCAAGGGCTATAGGAGGTGTCTAGAGGCTGTTATATTTGCAAAAGGAGGCTCAACTAAGTATTGATGTAATATCTCTGTTGGGGTGCCCAAATTTATGCACCTATCTAATTTTGTTATGACGCATATATACTTTCTGTTAATCCAATAAACTTATTGTCACTACTGAAATACTACTGTTTCCATAAGGCATGCCATACATTAAAAGAAAGTTGCTACTTTGAAAGCTCAGCCAATGATAAACAAAAATCCAAAGAATTAATAGGGGTTCCCAGACTTTTTCATATGACTGTATTTGCATTTTTAACTTCCACTTTGTACCTTATTTTATGGATTATTTATTGACATCTTGAAGCACTGCACTTTTTGGACACCTAGTTTTGTGAATTGTTTTTAATAAAAGCACTTGCACTTTCCATCATCCCCTTGCTTGGTGTGTTTGTCCTCATCTGCTCAGCTCATCCCAGTCATGACTATCGATGGTTTCAAGAGGCTACCAAAAATGAAGAGGGATCAAGGAGCTGACCCACACTGTCACACCATATTAAAATAACCTTTTAACCACAACACTGTATATTCACATTCATATTTTCATATCTATTGTATAGCTTTGTATAGCATAACAAAAAATGTGGCATGGTGGCGCAGTGGTTAAGCTGCTGTCTCACAGTAAGGAATACAGATTGACATCTTAGGTCCTCCCTGCGTGGAATTTACATGTTCTCCATTCAAAGCAAAAGATGCTGCTATAAACTATTGGTGAAAGTGTGTTGTAAAATTATGAAATCAAGGCTTTAAAAGATTTTTAAAAGTATTGTGGCAAAAGCCTATTAAAGTTGCTGAAAACACTAGAAATAATTTGCCATGTCTTTTACATTTAGAACAAAATTTGCTGGAACAAAAGGCATCATGGGACACTGGGGAAAAAAAAGTTAATCACTGGAAAACCCAGAAAGTTAATTGCAAAAAACACTTTGGTGAATGTCGCAGATAAACACTACTCAGTACTTAGTTGAAGAACCTTTGGCAGCGATTACAACCAGGAGTCAACTTAGATATGATACAACAAACATCACACACCTGGATTTGGGGAGATTCTGCCATTGTTCTCTACAGACTCTCTCAGGCCCTGTCAGGTTAGAAGGAGGCTGTCAGTGGACAGCTATGTTAATGTCTCTCCAGAGATGTTTGATTGGGTTCAAGTCTGAGCTCTGCCTGGGTAACTCAAAGACATTCCCAGAATTGTCCCTAAGCCGCTGCTGTACTGTTTCTGCTTTGTGGTTCAGGTCATTCTATTGTTGAAAGGGTAATCTTCAGTCCAGTCTGAAGTCCAGAGAGCTCATTAAGGAAATCGCTGTACTTCTGTTCAGTTTTCCATCAACTAGTATCCCAGTCAATGTCACAACTGCTGACAAATTACTACATAGAATAATGCTGACACCAGCATACTTCACTACTGGAATTGTATTGCACAAGTGAGGAGCAAGACCTTGTTTTCATTGGTTTTCTCAGACCAGAGATTCTTGCTTCTCACAGACTGAGTCCTTTATGTACCTTTTTGTAAATTCCAAGTGGGCTTCCATCTATCTTTTACTGTTGAGAGGCTTCTGTCTGGCCACATAGGCTCCCTGGACCAGGGTTCTTGGTCACCTCTCTTAACCTGACCCTTCTCCCATGATTGTTCAGTTTGGCCAGGTGGCCAGCACTAGGAAGAATTGTGGTTGTTTTTCTGTCCTCCCTGGCCATTGGACCTTACTTTTATTCTATGTTAATTAGCGTTACCTAATTTTAATTATTTATTTTGTCTTTTTTCCCTTTCTTCATCATGTAAAGCACTTTGAGCTATATTGTTTGTATGAAAATGTGCTATATAAATAAATGTTGTTGTTGTTCTAACCCTCTTCAATTTAACAATTATGAAGGGAGCTACGCTCTTGGGAACATTCTGTGCTGCAGGAATATTTTTTAGATATTCCTCTTCAGATCAGTGCCTTAACACACTCCTGTCTCTAAGCTCTGCAGGCAGTTCCTTCAGCCTTATGACTTGTTTTTTGCTCTGATACACATTGTCAGCTGTGGGACCTAATATAGACAGGTGTGTACCTTTAGGAATCATGTACAATCAATTGAAATGACCACACAATGTGCAGGAATATCTCAATTATAATTAATATAATGAGATGCACCTGACACAAAAGTATTCTAGTGAGGGGTCTGAACACTTGTGTCAATGTGAAATATCAGTTTTTATTTGTATTAAATTGGCAACATTTTCCAAAATCCTGTTTTGCTTTGTTATTCTGGGGTACTAGATGTTGCTTGATGTTTTGTTGGGTAAATATAAATTATTAAAGCACTAGCATGTAACATAGCAAAATGTGAAAAAAGTGAAGGGGTTTGAATACTTTCTAAAAATACTGTATACTGATTTACCTGATTTACAAAAAATAATATCTCAATTAAAATCCTCCACCTGCGTCCTTGACCCAGTACCAACAAGGCTTTTCAAAGAAGTATCGGGCGTGCTAATTGATAATGTTCTGGACATAGTAAATTCGTCATTAGATACGGGGGTCTTCCCAGACTGTCTTAAGACTGCTGTAGTTAAACCCCTTCTTAAGAAACATAATCTTGACCCCTCGGCTCTTGAAAATTTTAGACCCATCTCTAACCTGCCTTTCTTAAGAAAAGTTCTGGAGAAAGCAGTCATTATGCAGTTAAATGACCACCTAAATAAACATGCTATTCTTGATAAATTTCAGTCGGGTTTTAGAATAAATCATAGCACAGAAACTGCACTCGTTAAAGTAGTAAATGATTTGCGAGTGAACGCAGACAGAGGCCATATATCTGTTCTCATCCTCTTAGATCTGAGTGCTGCATTTGACACCATTGATCATAATATTCTTAGAAATCGCCTTAGTCAATGGGTGGGCCTCTCTGGCAGTGTCTTAAATTGGTTTGAATCCTACCTGACAGGGAGAAAATTTTTTTGTTAGTTGTGGTAATTACAACTCAAAGACACATGATATCCGATATGGTGTTCCACAAGGCTCTATCCTGGGTCCGCTGTTATTCTCAATCTACATGCTTCCGTTAGGTCAGATTATCTCAGGGCACAACGTGAGCTACCACAGCTATGCTGATGACACACAGCTGTATTTATCAGTAGCACCTGATGACCCCGATTCTATTGACTCACTAACACAATGTCTGACTTGTATCTCAGAATGGATGAATAGTAACTTTCTCAAGTTAAATAAAGAGAAAACTGAAATCTTAGTGATTGGCAATAATGGATACAATGAGGCTATTAGAAATAAACTGGATACATTAGGATTAAAAGTCAAGACGGAGGTAAAAAGCTTAGGGGTAATTGTTGACTGTAATCTGAATTTTAAATCGCATATTAATCAGATCACTAGGACAGCATTTTTTCACTTAAGAAACATAAGTAAAGTTAGACCTCTTATATCACTGAAAGATGCTGAGAAATTAGTTCACGCGTTTGTTTTCAGTCGACTAGATTACTGTAACGCACTCCTCTCAGGACTACCCAAGAAAGACATAAATCGTTTGCAACTAGTGCAGAATGCAGCTGCTAGAATCCTAACTAGGAAAAGAAAATCCGAACACATTTCTCCAGTTCTGATGTCACTACATTGGTTACCTGTGTCATTCAGGATTGACTTTAAAATTCTGCTTATGGTTTATAAAGCCTTAAATAATCTCGCCCCTTCTTATATATCGGAGTGTCTGACACCTTATATTCCAAATCGTAACCTCAGATCCTCAAATGAGTATCTCCTTAGAATTCCAAGAACAAAACTTAAAAGTGGTGAGGCGGCCTTCTGCTGCTATGCACCTAAAATCTGGAATAGCCTGCCAATAGGAATTCGCCAGGCTAATACAGTGGAGCACTTTAAAACACTGCTGAAAACATATTACTTTAACATGGCCTTTCTATAACTTCAATTTAACTTAATTTAACTTAATCCTGATACTCTATATGTTCAATTTCCTCATAATAACTATTCAGGGTAGCTCTACAATCCGTACTGACCCCTACTCTCTTTTCTGTTTCTTTTTCCGGTTTCTTTGTGGTGGTGGCCTGCGCCACCTCCACCTACTCAAAGCTTCATGATGCTCCAACAATGATGGATGGACTAAAAGGCAGAATTCTACTTGACCATCATCATCAAGCCTTTCCGTGAGAACCCTAAATCCAAAGAGGACTGTTTCATTTATGTTAGGTAGCATGCCCAGAGGGGACTGGGCGGTCTCATGGTCTGGAATCCCTACAGATTTTATTTTTTTTTCTCCAGCCGTCTGGAGTTTTTATTTTGTTTTTTCTGTCCCCCCTGGCCATTGGACCTTACTCTTATTCGATGTTAATTAATGCTGATTTATTTTGTTTTCATATTGTGTTTTTTATTTTTCTATTCTTTATTATGTAAAGCACTTTGAGCTACTGTTTGTATGAATATGTGCTATATAAATAAATGTTGTTGTTGTTGTTGTTGTTGTACTGTACATTATTTCCTTTCTGGATCTTTGCTTTAAAGCAGTCACCATATAGAAAAAACACAGCATATATAGCATAATAACTTTTATAGAAGTGACGTGATGTTCAATAGTAAACTACAACACTGTTCAACTGTTGATGCAATTTATTATTTTAAGACAGAACATTCTTGAAGTGGGCAGCAGGATTTTGCAACAGTTAGAGCTGCTACCTACTGAATCCATTATCCTTAGTTTGAATGCCAGTCCGTACAAGTGTGGAGTCTGCATATTCTCCTGCGTATGTGGTTTTTGCATATTAGGTTCATTTGCAACTCTATACTGGCCCAGTGTGAATGTGGATGCAAGCCTGAGAGGGCTCTATGTTGGACCTTCCTATCTTGCTGAACAGCTATGTTCCTAAGCCCTTACATTTTACTATGACAAGGTAATATTATTGATCAAAGGTACATTAAGGAACGGCACTAAACACATTTTCACAACATTTTAGCAATGGGAATGATCACATCTTTATTCTCAAACTGGAATAGTATTGTTAACAACTTTCCAATGTCCATTGAGTACAGCAATAAACAAAGAAGGTAGCTTTTTTTGGTTGTCCCTTAGGTATTAAAAATTCTGGTGAACTGGAGGTAATAAGACACAGAAATAATGTATATTTATCACACAACCTTCCACATACTAGTTCACAGATATGAAAGATTAATATTTAAGTAAATAACACACAGATAACAGATTAAAAGAAAAACTGAGACAAATAAATGGGAGGAATCACCTTCCTCTGTTGCAAGAGGTAGGACGTCCTCTCGAAGGTCCCAGCTGGCAGAGTTGGCACTGTTAGTTCGGTGAAGGTGAATGCAGGAATTGCTCAGAGGTCTTTTAGCACGCACTTTATAGCCATCCACAGAATGTACACCTGGATAGCAAGAAATACACACTGTAAACACATAAAGCAGAGCACATATTCATAGTTATTTAAAAATCTATGTAGGCTCTATGCAATGTAATATAATCATAGGAAACATTCAGTGACCACATGAGCTAACCTTAATGTTAAAAATGCAATGATTTCAGATTACATAAATTACTGAATTGACAATTTCTTAAAATTATCAATGTATACAGAAGTAACAGTAGATGTCCATTAGATAAATTTGTAGTATATGTGTTACCATCTTTAACCAAGCTCTGTCAGAAATATCCCTTAGTGTTTTCTTTTTCCCCATCTTCATTCTCAGGAATTCAGCAAATTAATTTTTATGAGATGTTACTGACAAAGTTCTACACCACAGTTGGAGTAGCCCTGGGAATAAATTGAGTAAGATTTTGGAGCACTGAATAAACTTTCTAAGCAAGAAATAATATTTCTGAAAAACTAAAGAAGAGTTTAAGTATTTGTTACGAGGACAGTGGATGAGCGCTACAAGATCAAGGCCGTGTCGCAGGGCCGACAAGGAGGCTGGACGACCTGGGAGGGAGTCGTCAGCCGGAACATCAGTTGGTCGGATCTGTGGAGGATCCCACAGGCAAGGGTCAGTTTCCTGATTCGTGCAACTTACGACACGCTTCCCTGTCCTCGCAACCTCAACCAGTGGTTTGGGAATGAGGAAAGTTGCGCACTCTGCAACGCGCCCAACGCAAGTCTCCAACACATCTTGTCAGGCTGCAAGATAGCACTTTCCCAGGGGCGCTACAGATGGCGCCACGACCAGGTCCTGAGGAAACTGGCTGAGGTGTTGGAGGGGCGTCGAAAGGGCAGCACAGGACCACCACT
The DNA here is from genome assembly GCA_026402145.1 of Polypterus bichir lapradei. Lineage (NCBI taxonomy): Eukaryota > Metazoa > Chordata > Cladistia > Polypteriformes > Polypteridae > Polypterus > Polypterus bichir. The sequence goes on from JANRMT010062834.1 coordinate 8,888,730, forward strand.
ATCAGAGGACTGTACCAGCTTCGTCACGGAAGGGGGGGGGGCAAAGTTACACCAGGCCAAGAGAGATGTCAAGGCCTTTTTCCCCCCGACCAAGAATGGAACATGAGGGTTGACCTCAACAAACAGCTGAGGTTCCCCACGGAGATAACAATTACATCTCTCCGTCCTGATATTGTGGTGTGGTCCACCAAAGTAAGATCGGTGCACCTCATTGAGCTGACCGTTCCATCTGAAGGGGAGATAGAGGCTGCCTTCGAGCGCAAGAAGGCCAAGTACTCTGAGCTGGCTGAGGAGTGCAGGGAGGCTGGCTGGAAGACCACCATCTACCCAGTGGAGGTGGGATGCCGAGGGTATGTGGGGCTGTCAACCACACGCCTCCTGAGGGACGCAGGGGTGACTGGAAGGAACCTAAGAAAGGCCATTAAAGATCTGGCAGAAGAGGCAGAGAAAAGCAGCTTTTGGCTCTGGTTGAGGAGAAAGGATAGGAGCTGGGGAAAACCCCAATAACAGCTGCAGGGGGTGACAGGGAGACGTCCCTGTCACTGCTCCGCCACCAGGAGATGTTCTAGCGATTAAAGGAGCGAAACGTTGGTGAATGGTGGTTCCTAGCTGAAGACCCTGCAGCTGACCCATGGGCACCGGAGGAGGTGCGACAGGCAGCAATGCCAAGCAGGTTATACCACCTACCTGTACATCGACGGCTTTCATAATGCACTCCATATAATGACAGATTATAGATGAAGTCTGTTATTTGAAACATTATATTAGCATCCTGTACTATGTTGTATTTTTCAATATTAAGTGTATTCATTACTGCTATGAAACATATCTGTTTATGAATAAAAAAGAATATCTGGAAAATCTGGATTACTAGTACAACATTTTACTTGAAAAGTGAAACAGTGACAAAGTATGTTATTAAAAACAACTCTTATAAACTTTACAAAAAACCAAAAATAATCCAAGCTACATTATACAAAGATGACATCTAAAGTAAACTTATGTACAACCTGTGCATTACCTTAAATAAATGTAGAAATTAATTAAGTCAGCCTTTCAGTATCATGGGTGAGTGGGTTTTGAAGACCCATGAAAAGGTAGATTATGTTAAATGGTCTATGATCATTGTTTATAGAGAAAATTTCAGAATGTTACCACGGTAAAATATTGCATTTTACTTTCTCATTTCAATGTATTTTTCAACAACAAAGTTCTCACACAAGTTCGCAGACAGAGTAAACAACAGAAACTGTTAAACCATACATCATTTACATACATTAACATACGTATACATCAGGTTAAATACACAGTGAAACAGCACAATTAAAATCTGATTAACATAAAAAAGCAATGGAAATAAAAGTTCATCAGCATTATAACTGATATATGGCCAGTTCACATGAAAGGAGAGGAAGCCTTCAATCAATAGCATTCTTGAAGAAAATAAGGAGGGTTCACAGTTGGTATTAGGAGATAAAAGAGACAGAATGCGTCACAATCATTTTGACCTAGAACCGGCCTATTCAAATTGCAGCCCATGGGCGTCATATGGCCCAGTGGCTACCTCTGAGTGGACCAGTCAATGGTCCTGCCAGAAACGCAGTGAAAAACCAATAAAAAGACATTTTTCGAGCCTTCAGAAATCTTACATAAAATTTCTACAGTAGTACAGACCATGAATGTAACACTCCACTCAGCCTAGAAACATTCAATCCACAATGCAGCGCTTGGTTGTGTGTCTAGAAGTGGTGGTGGTAGTAGTCTATAATACTGTGACAACCTGTCAAATAAGACACAGTGGAGCCGCTTCTCTGGGGGAATCTTCAAAATGCCAACTGGCTTTATATTTGTTGCACCATGCTATTTTAGGTACCTTACTGCTACTTGTTTGGGTCACAGGGACAAAATATTTATTTAATTTCAAAAGGGAAACAAATGTTATTGCTAATACTGCACACTTTTTGATTTTATGCAATTTGAGATGTGAATAGGTCAGATATGACCAAAATGTTTATTTTTTTATTTCAAAAGTGGAAAAAGTATTGCTACTACCTCAGATTCTGTTTAGTGATAGCTTTTTCACAGCTTTATTTTTGTGTCTGGTTCAGATGTAACTAAATTTAAAAAGGTAACAATGAATAAACATTACTTGTTTTTTGATACATTCATTTATGTTGGTTTAAAATTTGTCATTACCTGTTGCTTACCAGTCGCTGAAAATGTCTGGCCCAGCTTAATTTCTTGGTATGAAAATATGACTCAATATGAATTTGTAATTGAATAGCCCTGACGTAGGACAACTGGCCACCCACCCCCTCCTAAGCATTCTATAATATTATATAAGTATGTACAGAGCAGTCTGATAAGAAGATTAAGTCCTTTCATCCTTACATTCCAAGGCCCCCATTTCATTTGTAACCATACAACTGAAAAATAAAAACAAATTTCCCCTCCGAATTTGTCACAAAATTCCTTGTTTATGATGCTGTCATTAATTATCTTGCTAATGGCTAAATAAAGTATTTTAATGTCAAAATAATTTTCAACAAAATTTGGTCCTAAAAAAAGGAGAAACGCCAGTGTCACAATTTGTAAAAAATTGCATGGGCTCTAGTATGATTATAAGAGGTGTGTGAAATATAAATGGTAAAACAACAATATTTTATCTGCTCATAACATTTGTAAAAAAGAAAATTAGGCATACATGCATTATTCTCAAGCTAGTGCATGTCATAAATGATTTCAACAGAGAACTGAAAACTGTGGTTTGAGTCGACTTTATACTCTATTCATTTAGTTTTTAACCTGCTTATTCCAGTATGGGACTGCAAGGAGTTGTTGTTCATCCCAACCTTACCAAGTCTAATATAGGAACCAACCACAGATGGGATAGGCATCATCTGAAGGGCTCTTGTAGGTACTCCCATTACACTCACTCCCCCTTTGCCAATTTTCAGTTACCAATAAAACAATCAAGAATATCTTTGGAATGTGAGAATAACACCAGATTAACCACAGAAAACCATGCTAAAATACAGGGAATACACATAAACACCCCAAAGACAGTAAGAAGGGTTAGGCTTTGAACCCAAGTATCATAAGCTGTGATGCAACTTTGCTAATCTGAATATATATTGATGTGTAATATTCTGCAGCCTGCCAAGGATTTGTAGGTCATTTTCCAATTCATCTCTTGTACATTGTTGAGGGCAAACATAAAACTATACATGCCTTTAATTGCCAACATGCTATTTTGTATGATTAGGTGTAGGGATGTAAAGGTAGCAAAAGTTTTGTATTTGATACCAATGCCAGGGGAATTTAACAATACCTATTCGATACCACACCAAAAACAGAAATATAATTCAATAGCTATTTATCAAAAGTACCTCCATTATTCAAATGAACAATACTGTGCCTTTTTCTGTAGCAGAATATAATATATAAATGCTAAGAGTAACAATGCCTTAAAAATACTGTTATGTTCATAAAGTAGCTACCCAACTATTATTTAAATAAAGTATATATTAAAATTGGGGTGGGCTGGCGCCCTGCCTGGGGTTTGTTTCCTGCCTTGTGCCCTGTGTTGGCTGGGATTGGCTCCAGCACAGCCCCCATGACCCTGTAGTTAGGATATAGCGAGTTGGATAATGGATGGATGGATATACTAAAATGCTTGATTTCTCATGTGTTATAGATATAATGAATCCACCCAGTGTAACATTAAGTGGGAGGGGATGTCTTGGCGGAATCTTGTCATTGGGTTTATAAAGAACGATATCAATGTGAACTACGTGATTTACATCCCCATGTGCATGTTATAAATTTATTCTCTGACATTTTCTCTCCATTAGCTTAAAAATACTACTTACAAGCAACATTAAAAATAAAAATCCAAGCATTATTATAGGTGTACAACTGAATCAGTGAATTCCAACACAATTCAGGATATTTTCATTTAAACAAACCGTTTAAAGATAATGTTTTCTTAATAACATGCATTTAGAGTGTGGTTTTGCTAGAGAACTACTCTGTTAGGTTTGTAACATTTGTTAAGATTTATATTTGCATTATTAGCTGGTAAAAAAAAATCTTACTACAGAGTAATATTTAACCAGAGAGTCAAACTGATTCAGATTTCAAATGTTACAAACTCTTGGTGCTTTAATTGTCCAGATCTGTCCCTATTTTTTTACATTTGTTTAAACTTAAAGGTTTTCTGCATTAAAGTGATCTTGTCAATTTTACAGTATTCCATTATTTAAGAATGAATGTAAAACAGCCTTTGTTCTATTGTTTTCACAGTATTTAATATATCAGACTTTATCACTTATCCTGTGTACAGATCCAGAAATTGAAAGTAAACTGGATGGATATTACCTGCAGTCAATTAATCTCAGCATGTCATAGAATATAGAGGTTGAGGGGCAAAATAACAGGGATGGATGGTTCCTTACCCAACCAGGACACTTTTATAATGGAAGGATGAAGGTGACTGCCTCCCAAAGCCATATGCCCCCAAGTCTGACAGATGGCAGCAGCTCTTTGGTGGGTCTCCCATATACACTCCCACAGGGCTTCATGGAAACTGGAGTTCCAACAGGAAGCCCTGCTGAGTCTCGTGGGAGCCATCAGAGGGAGCTGTTCGGAGGAGGTTTCCTCCTTTCAGGATGTTCCACCTGACCCGGATTTGCTTCCTGGATGCAATGTGGCAGCACCGGTAGTACTCCTGGGTCTGGCATAAAGGAAGCCACTCCTCCTTACTTCAGCTCGGGTGGATGAGGATAAAGCTCACTGAGGAGGAGTGAAAGAGAGGTAAGAGACAGAGACAAGGAAGATGACTTTCTGTAGATGTACTTGTGCCATGTTCCAAGAAATTTGAACACAATAAATCATTTGTTTGCACCCAGGACTTGTGTAGTTGTCATTTTGTTTGGGGTTTTGCAATGCCCCGTACTGGTCACAGCCATTCAAAAAAATTACATATGTGCTTTTACTGTGTTCATCACTTTGAAGGGGTTATACTCATGAACACCAGTTTGAGTTTAAAATCAAATTAGAAAAAATAGCATTTGCATATTTATAATTAGCAATGAAGAATGTATCTTTGCCCCTCCTGCTAACTTCGTGAATTGCTGAATATGTGTTCTGCTTACAGAGTACACATATTGATAGGGTAATGAGCTTTGAAGCATTGACTAAATTCCTTTTATTAAGATTTATTAACAAATGGTTATTTTTTTTTCATTGCTAATGTAAGCAAGCCAAATTACCACTTCTTTTGAAACTTGCCTTGATTTTTACCTAATAAAACTATTGTTAGCACTGCCTGTGTGAAGTTTTCCATGGTGTGTTATGCATAATTATAGGTTGTGTAAGGTTTCCCACATAGACCCTTAACTGCATACATCTGTAGACATGTTCATTACAATCACAGAGTGAAATCAAAGCCTCTATTCCTTTATCAGGACTGTGTTAAGACATGGTATTAAAAAGCAATTAATTTCATCATTTCTTCCTCTCTTAAAAATTTGTGACCCTAAAAGTTAAATGATTAAAACCCAAATCTGATCAGTCACATCATTGTGTTCTCAAGGCAAGCACAAATCTATTTCTGGACTAAATCCATAATGAGATAAAAGTTTCCATAATAAAGGTGTTTTACTTTTTTTTTTAATTATTTAGCAGAGTTCCTAAAATCGCACACTGAAAATTTCCTGCTTCTAACAAAAAGCACTTAGTGAATTAGTGCTGTATCATCACCATTGTGAGACATTTTTATATATAGTTTTTCTCACATAATATTGTGTCTTCGGAAGTAGCTTGTATATTGGTAGTCAGTACCAATGATACTATCAAAAAATTGCACCATTAATACTTCATAATTGTGGAACTGACTGATATCAAAATAACGGTTCTTGTGATATCTCTAATTAGGCATTAATTGTATTGGTTGCCCGTTTCATAGTTTAACGAAAAATAAAAAAAGTAAAAAGGAGTTTTTAGTTCAAATCATTCCAATGACTATCACCCAAGAGCTAAAACTATTGAACAAATTTTACATTTTCATAAATAAGACTGTATCAAAATGATATGAAGTGCAGTTTCTACCATTATACAAAGATGCAGATAAAGCTATCTGATCTACTGAACTTCATCTTAACGATATTAATTAAAATCTACTTCAGCCAACGTACAAGTATATGGACTAAAATTACTTTTGTTTGACTACAGTGAATCACCTTGAGTAATGGAAAGAACTCACCTGCCAATTTATTAGGTACACCTCTTCAACTGTTTGTTAACGCAAATATCTAATCTACCAATCACATGGTAGGAACTCAGAAAACTTTAGGCATGTAGAGTTTGTCAATACGATCCACTGAAGTTCAAACAGAGCTTTGAATGGGGAAGAAAGGTGATTTAAGTTACTTTGAATGTAGCATAGTTGTTGGTGCCAGACGGGCTGGTCTGAATATTTCAGAAACTGCTCATCTACTGGGATTTTCACACACAACCGTCTCTAGGATTTACAGAGAAAGTTCTGAAAAACAGAAAATATTCAGTGAGCGGCAGTTCTCTGGGCAAAAATGCCTCTTTTATGCCAGAGGAGAACGGCCAGACTGGTTTGAACGGGTAGAAAGGCAACAGTAACTGAAATAAACACTCATTGCAACCGAGGTATACAAAAGAGCATCTTGTGGAAGTAACCCCCAAGGAAGACAGGAATAGTTCAATCAATCAGTCTTTATTCAGTCATCGGTTAGTACATAGGATTCATACATTGCAAGGCAGAAGAGTGTCGTTCCGCTTTTTAGTCAAGTTTTTTTATATTTTCTCCCTCCCTCTTCCCGTTACTTATAAAAAAGCATATCATTTACCTAAGCATTTCATCTTGTATTGCACAAATCGGCCCACCATTTCTGTTTTGTGTACGAGTCAGATGGGGCCCTAAAGAAGGAAAGGTCATCTTTCCTGTGTCTAACAGACACATTCCTAAAAAGGAAGTTGTCCTAGATCAGCTTACTGCACCCTGTCTTATGACAGACGCCTGTATGAATAACCTGCCATTATAGTAAAAGAGCTTTGTCAGCTTTTAACCCTTAGTAGCTTGCAAGCAATAAAATTTTCTCTCAGAATCTCTAAACACACAACACGTTGAACCTTGAAGCAGATGGGCTACAGCAACAGGAGACCATATTGGTTGCCACTCCTGTCAGTTAAGAAGTGGCAACTGAGGCTACAATTCACACTGGCTCATTAAAATTGGACAACAGAAAATTGGAAAAACGTTGTCTAGTCTGATGAGTCTTAACTTCGGCTGGGACATTGAGACGGTTAGGTCAGACTTTGGCGTCAACAATATGAAAGCATGGATCCATCCTGCCTTATATCAACGGTTCAGACTGGTGGTAGTGGTGTAATGGTGTGGGTAATATTTTCTTGGCAAAATTTGGGTCCCTTAGTACCAACTGAGCATCATTTGAATGTTACAGCCTACCTGAGAATTGTTGCTGACCATGTCCATCCCTTTATGACCACAGTGTACCTATCTTCTGATGGCTACTTACAGTAGGATAAAACATTGTGTTACAAAGTTGAAATCATCTCAAACTGGTTTCTTGAGCATGACAGAGTACACTGTACTAAAATGGACTCCACATTCACCAGATCTCAATCCAATAGAGTACCTTTGGGATATGATGGAACTGGAGAGTCGCATCATGGATGTGCAGCAGACAAATCTGCAGCAACTGCATGATGCTGTTATGTCAATATGGACCAAAATCCCAAAACCTTTTTGAATCTATGCCGCAAAGTATTATGGCAGTTCTGAAGGCAAAAGGGGATCCAAACCGGTACTAGTAAAGTGTACCTAATAAAGTGGCCAGTGAGTGTATATTCAACACAAATGAGAAAAAAAGAGAGAAACCCTGTAACACACCTTTTGCTTCTTCTAATTATAGATGCCATCTGACACAGGTGTGACTACTGAGCTAGAAAGATGTATGTCAAGCTCCATCCAAGCAGAAAGTTGTAAAAAAGGAGAAAACAAAACAAAAATGTATTTACACTCATTAGGATTACAATAACTGGGAAAAAAATGTTCTTTAGGAAAATAAAATCTGAAAATGTCATAAAAGCTGAAAATATTTTTTAATTTATCTAGCAAATATTGTAAATCCTTAGAAATACTGCTTGATCTTAGAATATCCTGGCTATTCAGTGATGAACACTGAAGCCCATGTACATACAGTGCATCCGGAAAGTATTCACAGCGCATCACTTTTTCCACATTTTGTTATGTTACAGCCTTATTCCAAAATGGATTAAATTCATTTTTTTCCCCAGAATTCTACACACAACACCCCATAATGACAACGTGAAAAAAGTTTACTTGAGGTTTTTGCAAATTTATTAAAAATAAAAAAACTGAGAAAGCACATGTACGTAAGTATTCACAGCCTTTGCCATGAAGCTCAAAATTGAGCTCAGGTGCATCCTGTTTCCCCTGATCATCCTTGAGATGTTTCTGCAGCTTAATTGGAGTCCACCTGTGGTAAATTCAGTTGATGGGACATGATTTGGAAAGGCACACACCTGTCTATATAAGGTCCCACAGTTGACAGTTCATGTCAGAGCACAAACCAAGCATGAAGTCAATGGCAAAGGCTGTGAATACTTATGTACATATGATTTCTCAGTTTTTTTTATTTTTAATAAATTTGCAAAAACCTCAAGTAAACTTTTTTCACGTTGTCATTATGGAGTGTTATGTGAAGAATTCCGAGGAAAAAAATTAATTTAATCCATTTTGGAATAAGGCTGTAACATAACAAAATTTGGAAAAAGTGATGCACTGTGAATACTTTCCGGATGCACTGTATATCCTCCATTTAAACAGCCAGCATCTTTTCCAAAAGTGCAAATGCATGTGGGGTTATAGCCTTCAGGGTTGGCTGGAGAAATGATGCTCATTATTTCTGTTGTATTGTTTATTTACTCACTTAATTAAATTTCATGTTCCTATGCAGTTTTTAAAATGCAGCTCTAAAAGGAAATCTTTAAACTATACTATGTTAAATTTGTATGGCATTCTTTTGTTAGCATGTGCTTTTCACGGTTTTTTTTTACTCTCCCACATGCAACACATGGGAATCTGCCCTAGCATCCTTGCCTAGGATGATTCAGATTGTGTGTCTGATGCTGTAGAACTGGATGTTTATGAAAAATGATTGGACAGGTGTGCTTCTAAAAAATAAGATTTATTACTGTTTGACAATGACTTGCCTCTTGGAGATTCCATGGTATTTAAACATAGGAAGCCTGCAATCTCACCTTGTGCCAGTAAAAGATGCAATCTAAATTCATACCACTACAAGATTTCTGTTTACACTTGTTTGTAAGACCTCTTTCTGCATATTCAATAAGCAGACATCATAAAATAACATTGTCACTGAGGGCATTTTTGATTTGGTAATCAACCTTACAATTGTCTATAAGATGTTGGAAGAAAACTTTATGCAGACAGGGGAGAGCAGGGTCCACTAAACTGCATATGTTAAAAGTATATACTTCCATTATTAAACTGCCTCTCCCCTTCAGTCCTGTTTTAAACTCAAAAGCACAAAATTAAGACAATGTGTTTTCCGGTTTGCAATGTGCACTGTTTTTTTCAATAGTAATGTTAACAATATTTTAGCAAAGTTTTTCAAAAGTAATGTTAACAATATTTTAGCAAAGTATTGAGTACACAACTGGATAATGGACATGTAGGTTATGTGACATAACTAACTAGAGAAATGTTTTCTTTTTTCATGGACATTTTTCACATCATTTGCCGTTTTACAGCATGTGTCTCTATTATGTTTTATTACATCAAACTTTTTTTCTCATTTTACATAAAAATATTGGCTTAGAATTTCTTCCTGGCCATCACTACAAACTTCATGGAGTAATTGACATATAAAAAAATATCACTTTTGAATGGAATATTTCTTTAAGGTCACAGATTCCCTCTTAGTTTATGACACTGGTACATGACATTGTTTCAGCTTTTCAAGTAATGCGATCCACACACATTCAAGGAGAAAAACTCAGGTAATTATTATGCTGCTGATAACACATGTACGTATTTAAAAAGTAAGAAAAACAGGGTGCTCCACAATCTGTATAATACAAGCAGATTTCTGTTTCTGTTAACAGTTATAATCTATTGGGCATATTCAGCATCAACATTTCCAATGCTCCATCTATTGGAATGCATTTCAAACATTAGCACTTCTATTGAGAATCCTATACTAGATGACATATAACTGAGGTAACAGATTCACTGACACAAAAAATCTACCTATAATAATATAATTTGATTTATGTTCATCTACAACTAATGAAAGACAGTTATGTAAGTCAGTTTTGCTGAAATGCAAGGAAAACAGCTTCACATTTGCATTCTTACCAAATAATCAAGCAAATTTAAGCAATCAATAATGTGAAATATAAATAAAGATACTCAAAAAATAAATTGCCTGCAGAGAAAAAATCAACATCAGAAAGCTACAGCAAAGCATAAAAAATAAAAAAAGTTAACCAATGAAGAAGCACACAGCACTCAAGAAAGCCAAATCAATTATGGTAGCAAAGTAAAAAAAATAGATGTGAAGTAGATGTCACAGGGAAATAAACAAAAGGCCAGTAAAACTACATCACTTTACAAAACGATTAGAACAGGGTCTGAATTATTATCAACAGTCACCAATCAACAATCTCTTTCCTCTTCATCTTCCCTTCAATTTTCTTTCAGTCCTTCTTTGGTTATTATTAACATTTGTATTTTCTCCCACTTTAATTTATTTTACTTCATGCTTTCAATTCCACTCCTGAAAACAATATCGTATGTGAGATCTCATCTTTCACAATTTTTCTATACTTACAAAAGACCCTTCATTCAGCACTCCACTCTGATTTACAACAGGTTGTATGGGGATGATCTTATCATATTTAGAATTATACCTTTGGGTGTAAAACTTGCCTCCAATATACACCACTTCCAATATAGGCCTGCAGGAGCAATATATATTTGCGCTAATCCGAGACAGAGGCTGCGGGCCAAGGGGAGGGGCAAGTGTGACGTCAGGAGTGAGGAGCCGGGAAGGGCCCTCCTCACTGTCCTTTTTCACTAATATGCAGGCGGAGCTGTGGGGCATGGTTAATAATATTATAAATACAATAATAAACACCATGTTTCATTCAGTGTGAGAATACAGAATTTCATATTGGAAACTATTATAGCTTAGTTAATTATGCTATTAGGCTTAGTACGTTGGGCAGTGAAATTGCATTACCACTTCCTTCTGTTGTGAACACATTTGAAAAAAGGCAGACGGTAAGCATGCTTGCATTCACATGTAACGTTAGCATACGTGTGCTTACACAAAAGGTTGCGAAGAAACGTATGTCCTTATCTGAGCAGAAAACGTGTGTACAAAGGAAATCAAAAGCTCAGCAAGAGTGCAGTGGCCAATTCCACAGCACATCAACCGTAGGGTTACTAGATATCCATCAAGAGGAGGACACGTTCTCCTTTTTGGCGTTGTGTCCTGTGTCTGGCAGGCATTGCCTAAAAAGGTGAAAATGTCCAGCTTTCGTCAATCACTGACTTGACCGTGTTATTGGCTGAAATCGCACGTTATTACCTCAGTTACAGTGGACAAAAGAAAGAAAGAGACTCTCTGTTGACTCTGTCGGAGGAATTCTTCTTACAAAGTAAAATTTTAAGAACGTTTCTTGTCTGGAGTTGCACACCTATGTTGCCGGGAACAATGAACTGCTATGAAAAGTAGCCTCGTCTGAAAAATATGAAACTGCATAGTTATCCTATAACTTTTTAATTTTGATGACTCATTTTGTGACCTGTAAAATTAGTTGTTTTAAAGTTTTCATTGTAACACACAGTTCACACATTCTCCTTTGTCGTCCTTTATGACCTTCAGTGTCCTCCTTTGGGTTGGCAGGTATCTGGTAATCCTAACTGTGACTGAAAGGGACAGGAACTGGGTGGAAAAGCAACAGTTCCAAACTAGTTGGCTATCAGACTTCAAATGGCTTTTATACAGTCTGGAGGATGATGTGATAATGTGAAAGTGTTGCTGCAGCAATCCTAGTGTAGCCAGTAAAACAGATTTTGTATCAGAATCACAGTTTTAAAACATGAAAATTTAACAGTACACTTCCAGCAGCAAATGACATGCAGCAGGCTGCGACAGTGTGTTGGTTACAAGCAAATGTGCCAAAAAATCTATAGTGGTAAAATGTTTCCAGACATGAAAAGACGAATGTTGATGTGAAAATATATAATCTTTCAGTTAAAATAAACTTGGCATATTACATAGCAAAGGAAGTTTCACAAAAATGAAACCACTTGCTTTGCTGCAAAAAGAAAATAGTCTGGACATTTCCACAGCAAATGATAACTAATTTCAATCATTACTGCAGACTTAAAAAAACTACAAAGTCATGATGGTAAAACAGATTCCTCACTGGTTTAATATTGTGGCGGTCAGATATTTACATGACGGTTTGGCACTAAACCTTCTCTTTCACAGAAGCTGAAGAAAAAAAATTTTATTTAAATAACATCTTTAATTTTGAAGTGTGTGTTTCTGAATGTATATTGTGTGTGTATATTTATAAGCCAGACTGCAAGTTTAGTTTATTGAAAACTAACAGGAAAGCGTGTGTGTGTGTGTGTACATGTGAGAGTACTCATTGCACAACCAGATGTAATTAATTGTCTTTGTATATTATGTTATAATATAATGTATTATTAAAATACAAGTGTAATTTTCAACTTTTTCTTAAAATTTCTATGTGTATATTTTTGTTTTGATTTTGTTTTAAATTAACACTTAACCATCAGTTATTTGTTATTTTTAAAGCAAATGGCCACTAATGTTTTTTCTGTATGTAGATTGCAAATTGCAGTGTTCCATAAAAAAAAGTTTGATTAATGCTATTCAATAGCATACGCTCCTGAAAAAAGACTCAATGAACTTAAAAAGAAGTAGCAGCAGTAGTATTATCTTGTTTACACAGATTTTCAAATATATTACAGCAACAGTGCAACAGATAACCATACTAATTTCTGCATAGATAATAATAAAGGTTTTCTAAATTAGAAAAATAACACATGCTAGTAAAATATACAAAAAGAGCAAAAAGCTAAAAATACACACACAAAGAACTCTGATGTTGACGTATAACAGTTAAAGATATTCAAGAAAAACATGAAACCAAGAAAAGTTATATTTCTAAATTTGCAGTTGTAAGACACAGGCAAAAGTTTAGAAAACACTGTTTGTTTATTTATTTAAGTGGAATGTGAATAGACACTTCTTAATATACATGGTAAAATTTTGCTTATTACATTAGACATATCAGAATGAGATTCTTCAGATCTATTTCTAATGTTTATCCATTCTTTTTCTTTTATGAGTTATTCTCACGTGATCTGGGTTTGAATAAAGTACATTAGTTAGCCCAGTAGTACCTCAGTGTTGGTTCTGGATGCACACCCCAGCCTATATTTTCATGTGTTTCCCATTCATGGCCCTTTCCATGTAATAATGTGAAAATTATATATGCATGAATAACAAAATAATGCTTGCTCATTGTGCCAATAATCTTTTAAAGACTCTGTTATACTTGGTCTTGCTCTGTATTAATGTTTATATTTCTGATCTTAAGCTTTTCAATTCAGTTTTGAATTCTGTTCTTGAACCTGTTTTGCCAGATCTGTGTACCAATCCTTCTGCTTATCTATCTTTTACTAGACCCTCCTTGCTCTTGAACTACAGTTCTGACCATGACTTCTGTTTGTCCTACTGTCCAAGTATCACTTTCACATGCAAACTGTAAGTCATTATTGCTTCTTACAAAATCAAATCACTATACAGTATAGCTGTGAGATTAGTGCTGCAGTTGTTAGCAAACTGTCCCCAAACACCATAAAAGCTTTATGATATGGTCTATGAGGAGTGAAAAATGCATATGCATGAAACCACTACCATTAAGCTCCTCCTCGGGGATTACAAAGGACCCCCCCTGGCCATCTGAGAAATTAATTTCTTTGCAGTTTTCTGGATCTTCACATGCCATGTAGTTCATACCACCTAAACCTAACTAAGATGTTCAAACCACTTTATCAGCCTTCCATTGATCTAGCAGAACACTGATTCTATTTAACCGTCACCCTAGATTGGCAAACTCTTCACTAGCCAGTGAAAACAAACCCAGAAATACCATGGAGACACCAATTTTCAGACAGTTGCACATGCAATTTTACTGTTTTGATCACTACCTACAGTTTGTGAATATGGTTACAAATTACAACTTACAGTAGTTCAATAGGAAAATCAAAACAAAAACTTCTGAAATCTTAGTTTCACTCACTGGTACAGAGTCTTTAAAATACTGCTGTACATGCCTTAATCTGCTGATTACCTAAACAATCTCTGGCCCCTTCACCAAAGAATTGTATTCTTCCACTGGGAATCAATATTATTTCTCTATTAAGGCACACATTTCTAATACCTATGAAAGAAAAATATCCTTTACTCTTGTTGTGAAACATTATCCATTTTTTCTAAATTTTAAGTTTACTTAAAAAAAATTTTTTATTAATGATACATGTTTATGAATTTAATTTCTTTATTGTTTGCTGTTTATACTTGGTCTCTGTACTTTAAACTTTTTTTATTCTTGTGTTTTCTTGTATAATCTGAGTTTAAGCATGGCCCCCACCCCCCTGACTCAAAGCAGACTGAGAGTATGATTTGTTTCATTTCCTGAAGATATCTGTATTCACTAAAAAATAGTAGTAAGAAGGGAGGGCCATAGGATTGTACTGTAAAACAAAGGCACACAAGTAATAATAAACACTCTATAAATCATGTGTGCGCTTACCTTTCATTTGTGACGAATTCTGTATCTTTGCAGACAGAATGTGTGATTTTATCTCTGGCTCCATACAATTTCAACTCTATATAATCTTTTCCAATTTTTTTCTCTTTCTCTGTTTACTGTTTGGCTATACTGTAATTCAATCTTCCAGAGTGGTGCCCTTATCTTTTCAAGTGTCTGCTCAAAAACCTCTGACAGAGGGTTGCCACTTTAAACAATGATGTTTGACTACCAGGAAACCACAAATAACAAGTGAAGATCAGACACTAGCTTAAAAAGATTGAGGTCACCAGTCACGTTTAGTGTATGTCTGACTTCTCTGGTATCTCTGCACATCTGATGTTTTAGCAAAACGCCATATTTCCAATAATGATCTTATGCTGCTTGCCCTTCCAGGTAGTATGCTCCTGGGATTGTTGTTATCATAGAATTATCTGACCTTCTCGGGGACCCTTTTCATGCCCTTTATTGTACAGCACCTCCTTAGCCCCAAGCTCAAAGGCATGGTATAAACTATAATGTATATAATTTATATTATAATTATAGCTATTATTGTAATTAATTAAATAATTGTGGAACATTTCAAATAGAAAATTGATTCTATCCAAAGTCCATACTCACTGTCCTCTTCATTGCTTTCCTCAAATGCAGGATTATCTAAACCATGTTCATCTGTCCACATTGGTACAGAGGTGGATGATGCACCACCACCTATGCCACCGAGCATGTCAAGGTCAGGCAATGAAGAGTCTGAACTATCCATTGCTACTGGCTTGCTGTCTTCCTTGGTGTCCACCTCTTGTAGCCGCCCTGTTCTGCACCTCTCCAATCCAGCCCTGTGTTTTGAAGCACCTGTGCACCTGTTTTGTAAAAACATAACAAAAACTGAAATTAAAGCAGTACGCTTTCCAAAAAATTTTCTACACTTGAACTATGAAACCTGTCTTCTAAAAGCAAGACACTTCCAGTACATATGCAGTGACTTCACCCAGTTCGGTCCAATTTATGTTTTAATTATATATGGACCAAGCTAGTTAAACAAAGTCTACACATAGTCCCTAAACTTGAGTTATTTTTTCAGGCCTAAAAAGAACCACAAATCCGGATACCTCTTGGAAAAGATCCAGTATTTTCACCCCCAGAATATACATCAATAGCAAATTCTAAAGGATTAAAAAACCCTTTCTGCAAAGATGTTTTGCATTTTCACCATCCTGAATCTGCTCTTCTTTATCTAGTGTTTATTAAAACTGATTATACAATGTACTTAACGCTTTAAAGAAGCAACCCTGCCCTCCCAGTGTGTAATCTCCAGTTTTAAGTGTTTGTAATTACATGTAGGCAGATGACCTCCTACTTAAGTCTTCACAGCATACATGTCTAGCTAGTGTTTTATTTTGAGTGAATGTCAAGATGGCTTGTGTAAAGAATGACATCAGAATTTAAATTAGTTTATGAAAAATCTGCATTAAAACAATAACAAAAAAATAGGAAGAGTTTACCTCAAGGTATACAGAAGTATATTAGAGCTGTTTATTTAGGAGATGAAGATGGGCTGAAAAGGCAATCTGGAGGGGAGAAGGGCCTTTCTCATCCTTGACTCCTGAACCATGCCACTGCTTAGACACACACTTTTTGGATAATAATGTTGAGGTTATTTATGATGTAGCAGACTAGTCTACACTGGTAGTATCAGGTACAAGGCAAGAACTACACCTAGAGGGGATCCAGTTCATCACTGGACACATTCATGCATTCAAAATCCTGCAAAATGGGACAATTAAGTCTCACAAATTAAAGGCAGTGTGGTGTAGCGATTAAGGGTATGAACTTCAAACCCTGAGCTTCTAGGTTAATATCCCACTACTGGGATACACTGTATGATCATGTGCAAATCACTTCATCTGCCTAAGTGCCAACTGAATTAAAAAAAAAATGTAACCAATTGTATTTAAAGTGATATGAGTCATGCTGTATAATGGTGGTAGCCAAATAAGTAAATGAAAATTATAAATTAACATAAACATCTTTGTAACTGGAAGAAAAGCAGAAGGCCCTACATAACAACCAAAAATATAGTGTAAACTTCACACAGACAATAATCAGCCCAACCTTAGTAGAATAAGAAAGTTAATTAATTGTAAATTCCTTATTTAAATATTAATAAATAAATGCCTATTATGCATTACTCCACAAGCTGTTATAAAAATCAATTTTAAACAGCAAAAATGCTTATTAAAGAGTATTTAGTAGATTTCCAAAGGACGTCTCTTATAAAATTGTTATTTTTATGGACTTTAAGAAAGTTGAGATGTGTTTGTGTTAAGAAAATGACAGTAACCAGGCATATACACAAAATATTATCTGAACTCAAGGTCCTGTTGGATCTGGTGCCATCACCTGCCACCCTCCATCAATACTAGGGTAGAACTACCTGACAATACCATTTACATGATGTGAGACCTCGGATGAATTCATAAAAGCAACTAACAATTATGTATTTATTGCACATTCTTGATTTGTTTACAAATGCTGTTACAGATTCGAGCAGCTGAAGTCTGCCTAACATGTGGAGGAGTCGGGCAGTCTAAACCAATCCTCCAGAACCAGTAAAGCAAACCTGAACTGGAAAGTCTTTGTTGTGTCCTGTGTTTTACTTTATCTTAAACTGCACCATAACACAATTTTTTTAATTTACCTAATCTGTGTGTGCAGTGTCATAAACAATCACTTGCTTTGCTTAAAATTAAATGGCCCAATTTCTTAACACATCACAGCAAAATATAATAGCATTTTATGCAACCAAATAAATTAACTTTAACTCTAGAGCAAATGCAATACATCTTTCACATGTTAAATGATTCTTATACTAAGAAATTAAAGTACGGTATCTGTTATGTACTGTATATCTGTTTTAAAATTAAAGCAATTTGTTCTACTTACCAGAAGAGAAATACGTTTCTTCAATTTAACAAAAGGAATTCAGTAGATAACCCCATATGTGAGGTGTATGAAAATAACTCTCCAGTTGTTCACAGAATAGTGAGAAACACGCCACTAAGTGCTAATCTCACTGTGATTCGTTTATCTTCCATGTTCATATGCCAAAATGTCTCTATTTTAATCCTCATTAAATCAGCCTCACTTTTCACTAAGAGGACGTCATACCAGAAGTTTGAAATTTATATTATTTTTATCATTCACACATATAAATTTGAAGATTTTACATTAAAAATATACAGTAATACAGATGTACAGAAAAGTATTGGAACCCAGGTCAAGTACCTTGTATTACTGAAATGCCTAAATGAATAAAAATTAACAAATTCTCTAGGAGAAAAGAACTTTGCCATTGCATGTTCCTGTACATTTCCATGTACAGTTACTATTTATTTGCTGAATGTAACAGAATCAGTGGTATAAAAGAAATTCAGTTAAATACACAACTTGACCTGGCTTGCTAAAACCTATCCATGCAATTGTAGATTGTATTACATAAGCTTTCAAATGCCATGAAACCTATGGAAACCCTCAACACTATTGTCCTCAAATTCACCAGAGATTTTAGCTAAAAAATATGTAGTTTTAAAAAAATTGTTCAGTCATACAAATCAAACAAAATATAAAAATTAATTTAGTGTTCTTTAAAAGCCTACATACTAAAGTGCCAGGATTCCTGACTATTAGAGGAGGTAATTTGTCTCTTTTACTTTCTGACTCACTAATTCTCCCATCACACTTTCTTTTCATTTTGCACAATTTATTTCTTTCTATCCTTCTTCTTTTGCCAGTCAGTGATTTTTAGGTGTGTTTGCACACATTGCCATAGTTGTCAAGAGTAGTACTGAGAAGTACCATAAATTTATTCAGGATGTTACAGACTCACATCATATGTATGTTTTTGTTATATGATATTAATAATAATAATAGCAGCTCACTACTCAAAGGGCTAAATGCAGAGATGACGTGAGATTCAAACCTATTACCTTGAGAATGGTAAATGGTAGTTTATCCACTGTGCCATCTGCGCAGATCTGTGACAAAGCAGCATTACTAATGTGACAACTGATTGAAAATGAAACTTGCAAACGCACACATACGTGAACGTCTTTTACTTTGTACTGACTGATAGTTGGGCTTCAGCAACATGTCAATTGTGCAATTTCAATTTTCTTCGGTTTTATTATTAAATAATAGTATACTTGTCTTGTTTTTAACATCTGTGGCAGAGCGACGGGCACTAATCAAACTCCTGTCAATCATGAAGAATCCATTGCATCCACTGAACAGTGTCATTTCCAGGCAGAGGAGTAGCTTCAGTGACAGACTTTTGTCATTGTCTTGCTCCACTGACAGACTGAGAAGATCATTCCTCCCCCACACTATGCGACTCTTCAATTCCACCCGGGGGAGTAAATGCTAACATTACTCAAAGTTATTGTCTGCTTTTTTATTTTTATTTTTTTCATTTTTCATTTTTATTACTATTTAATTTAATATTGTTTTTTGTATCAGTATACTGCTGCTGGATTATGTGAATTTCCCCTTGGGATTAATAAAGTATCTATATATCTATCTATCTATCTACTCCTTTTGTTAAGGTGTTTTTTGGATATTTGGGCTTCAGTCTTCACACATCCTACACTTCATGTTAGAATGATGACGTTATTACTATTTTTACTACTAATTATTATTACTAACTAGCCATGTGTGCCCAACTACGTTGCGTGTGTTAAAGTTGTCTGTGAAGGGCTCCCTGTTTAAATGCGGCTGCCAGTCGTGAACTGGGCCCTTCGTCACACAGCATTATGATTTTTTATAAGGGAAACAAAATTACAAAAGAAAACCCTTGGATATTGATTCGATAGGAACAGCCTACTCGGAATTACTGTCCGAATCGTAATTATATGGTTGTGTATAAGCATTTCTGTTTCTGTCCGTTTACTGTCCGTCTCGTTTTCAAGACGCTGTTGTTTCCTCTCACGATGTCTTCTAAACCTTTCTCCAATCTCGCAGGTTGCTTTGTGGCAATCCAAAGAGTAAGGAAATATACATGGAGCAATGGTTATAAAAGGGGGACACATAGGTATCCAGGCTCTTTAAAGCATAAATAGGGATCACTCCACTGACATGTGAGCAAGGCACGGTACAACTGTGAGACGCGCAGCACTCGCCGGCTACAACGTAACAATAATAATTTCTGGAACGTGCTGTTACGTTGTCATTCATTTTACCCACTGTCTTTCTTTCATTCATATGTTACGTAGGCACGTACCTTTTATCTTCGGCAATCTCATTCTCTAACCAGGCCTCAGGAGCTAACCAGCGTAACACTGTCCACCACCCATTTCGTTATTCCGGCATATTGTTGACATCCGTGAGTAACAACAACGTACTAAACTGGAAGGTGGTCTACGCATGCGTGGAATTCGCAGACAAACAAAGATCAAGATCTAAATGAAGATCTCTTTAGTCAATTTAAAGCACAACAATTTGTTTAGTTTGAATGTCTGTGTTTTGAGGTGTGACTGGCGTACTACAGTCTTCAGTAGTATAAGCCTGGAGGAGATTCTTAATGCAATGCCTATGTTTTAGCTGTCTCTCTACTGCCATCTAGTGCTTCTTCTAATTCATTCGCGGACAAACAAAGATCAAGATCCAAATGAAGATTATATATAGAGATACTACATTTTTTGTTTTAGCCATGTGTTCAGCATTTCTTGCCTCACATTTCCCGTCATTCTATATTTACAGGTTGTTGTAGACACGGAACACACATGAAATGTATGTATTTCAAATCACAGTATTTCATTACCTATACAATTCCTTACAAACACACCACCAAATAAAAACTTCAACACAGACTTGAACTGTGAGGACTGCAGCAGGGCGATGCCTTCATCTGATTGAAAGAGGGGTGGGGGAGTGTAGCAGGCTGCATTCTGCTAATCGACACATTTGCAAAACAAAAGCAGGCTATTAGTGCAATGATAAGTAGTTACGAGCTTCATGGCTTATCTCAGCAAAATATAAGAACGTCAGGGACAATGAAAAAAATCATAAGCTTCAGGGATTCTAGTGTTGAGATTGTATGTTTTCATCTATTTTAACTAATATTTGGTATATGCCTGGCTTCTCTGCAAACACACATAAACTTTGACACAAAGGTTGTATTATCTCACTGAAACTACCTTGAGATTTATTGTGACACTACCAATCACCGGTTTAGGCAAGGATTGGGCAGTCAGAGCTTTTATTGTATGAGGGATTGAGATACCTATTAAGTATCTATAGGATCTTAACTCAGATTAAATAAGTCCAGCATTCACTGGAGCAGGCTATGATCTGCTTGTTCAGGTTAAATCCTTTCATGGGTAGTGAACTGGGGCAATTCTGTGAGCTGTGATCCTGGCGGGAGGAGGTTCTGACATGTTGTCTGAACCTTTGTTAGGGTATTTAGAGGTTACTTTTTTTTAGGGGAATAGCTCTTGTTAAGGCTTCCAGAGGTAAGTACTGTGGGGTGCACAAGTAAAGCAGGCTTACTAAGCTTAGGAACAGTATTTTAGAAACTGTAATTAATCATGTACACCAATAATAAAGAACCTGGAATCTGGAAGTTAAAGTGCCTTTTCGAAGACACTTTCACAAAAACACTAGCAAATTTGTAGAGTCATCCGTCATTAAAACAGAGAAACACTATGATTTCAATTACAGATTAGTTTTCTGTTTCAAATTTGCCTTGAAAGAGGTTATTTCAGCTTGTACATTTTAACCTTTTACTCTTGTGATAGCTACTCCTGACATCAAAACGAACCCTCAATATAAGTTAGTAAAAAGCCGAAAAAGGTATGCATGCATAAGCTGTACCTATGCTACACCAGCTCAGTTCTCTTGGTATTTGAGGATAACGTAACCAAAAGTAAGAAAAAAAAAAAAAAAAAAAGTCACATATCCAGAAATTTTTGCATAAATCCTATCACATTACATTCATCGCTCAGCAATCACAGAGTTAACAAATATGTACTCATTATTTACATTTCAATAAAAAGCTGAATTTTTTGCACATTATGATTCATTATTTCAATGCTATAATGAATTGGCATAGCCCCAGACCTGTTTTCCTTCATGGTCTGAAGCAGCCAACAATTTTTACCTTGAGAAATAAACAGAGATATTAACCCTACATCAGGTACGTTTTTCAAAAATGTTTAATAAAATTAAACTACAATAAGTCACATACTCTCTGCAACCAAAAACTAAGCCCAGAACATCAATCAGTCCCATTTTTACATCATTTGAATTGAAATCTTCGGTCTATGGAAGCTACTGAGCCACCAAAAACCTATTTAGAATTAATTTTTGACTACAAGATATTGTAATGTGACCTTAAAAAACAATTGTTTAACATAGTCTATTAATGTATGTAACTGCATTCTATTATGACAGTTATTTTTGCATTGGACTCATTTTTACCAAAATATTTAATAAACAAAATTAGAAAACTAACTCATTTTAACTAAAAAGTACCAAAAATGTAAAATGCTCCAATTTTCACATCACCTGACTGTTAAACTATGAATACATTTTCTAACTTGTTGAAGGTCGCCGAGTTCAGGTTCATATACTCAAGGCAGGATAAGCTCATTTATATGAAATCACTGGTTCACTTTCTGATTGACACCACCAAAAACCAAAACTTACCTGATTGCCCCAGTATAAACTACCCTTGTTTCTGACCCTACTTTAAGAAGTCAAGTACTCATAAATGCTCCTGGTCTATCACTTCTCTATACTTCTTTTGTTGTGTGCCTAACAATCCTACAGTATATTTTAGTTTTTGATTTTATGTATCTTCTGAGAAATACATTAATTTTGCCTTCTTGAACATCTGTGTTTTCAATAAAAATACAAATTAGAATGACATGTGTAAGTATCACTTGTAACCCATGAACTTTTAAATGGTCTGAATACTCCATAGAGAAGAATGGCAAAGATTCTGCTAGTAAATTGCTGACTTATTGCAAAAATTGACACTGAAACTCACACAATTTACTAAGAGTAATAACACAGTTATGTACTATCTAATTCTAGGCAGGGCCACTAAATTTTATACAGATATGCAGTTTTCTGGACAGCAGATGTGCCATTATACGTGAGACATGCACAATATGTAATTTGAAATTATTAACTTATTAGTTTTTCTACTGTCCTTCCTTACTTGGAAGCCTTCACCCTCTCTCTGATTCTTTGCTTAACACTGTCAAAGTCGCTTTTTTTCTCCTTCAGCGTCCTTCTTAGGCTAATGGATTTAGTAATCCATGTGAGCTGGCCCGTTAATTTAGCCCTCTGAGCAAATTTATCTGCTGATTTGATCAATGTAGCAACATCCATTTCTAATCATTGTTTCTTTTTCTTCAGTTCATTCAATGCATGCTTCATCTTTTCAGGAACATGCTGCCTGAACCTTGCCACTTCCATGTGGGCCAAGTAATGCTGTGTTGATCCTGAAGGAAAATGTACAATTTCCTTGGTAATATTCACTTTGAGTCTTCCACTTACACAGAAAGTGGAATTACTAATACTGTTTTGTGTTACCAAAGACTCATTGCTAAGATTCTCAACCTCAAGTTCCTTATTAATAGAAAATCCGCACTTCACACTGGCCTGTTTGTGTGAGAGAACCATGTCATTAGCCATATCCTGATAAAACAGAATATCTATTCTCTCACTTAACTGCAAGTCTCTGAATTCTGACAGACTGCTAGCAACAGTGGTGTCAATACACTCACCAAACTGTCGTAAAATGTTGCATTTGGCTGAATTCACTTTGTTGTCTTCTGTTAGGACTTTTAACATCTTCTTTATGTGATCTCTGCACTTCTCCTGATTAGAAGCTGTGGGTCGAAATGCACTGAACAAGTGTGTACTTGACTTGTGCTTTGTCGAAAAGCTTGCTTACCACATAGTACAGAAGATGTTTTTGTAGTCTGTTTTAAACTGCATATCTTGTAATTGACTAATTTTATTGTTATACAGCAGTTGTTCAAAAGTTTATCTGCAACAAGGCCAACGTCATTTCTTTTCACATCATAATGGTTTTCCTTTTTAGAAAGATCAACCTTATCCATTTTGACAGAGTTGGAGCTTCCTTCATTATATGCACTTTAATAAATTGCTTCATTACACCTCTCAGCATACAGCACATATCCTCAAACAGAAATGATACCATATGTGTGTCTGTCTGGAATGTGGTCATCAATAGGGCTATATGATTGACCACAGAGAAAAAAAAAGTTAATTTTAGCATTAGAGGGGATCTTTTACTCCTGTTTAGACAAAATTTGAGGGAAAGTCACTGTCAGTTGCTCTGAATGCCTTGGCATAGTCTTCTTTCCTTACAGTTGTGTCTTTGAATATCAGGTACATTGAAGATAGCACATTTTGGTATCCTCTGGTCAGCAGTCAGAAACCCTGTCCTGAATGCACCATTAACAAAAACAACAAGATCAAGATTGGAATTACAATCTGATTTCAGTTGTTCTTGTAATGAATCAACTAATTTCCAATTTACATTAGTGCCACCTATTGATAGTTGCCACAGATGATGCAGGTTAAGTTTCTCCAAAACACTCATGAAAACGTCGTAGCATTGTGTCAGATTCTGAATGGCCCATGAACTGAGAACCAAAAAATCAAATGCAAATCCTCTCTCTTTTCTACATCCAGACATGGACATTAATGTGTTTATGCTGAGATTTATGGTTTAGGCGCTTATCATAAAGAGACACATACACATTAGCTATTTCCACCTGGTGAATGAACATTGACTTAAAATATGGTACAAGTCTATAACAAGATAAGCTGGCATATTCAAGTTTCCCCCGTGTAAATGACTTTGTTATCTCACGGTCTAAAAACATTTCCTTAAAAAGGTTACCCCATGTTCTTGCACGACTTGTATGAATAATGTTTGTCCATCATACTTAACATCCAGTGGATTTCAGACATTCTGTTTTAGTCACATATGAAGGCAAGTATAAGTATCGCTAGCCTGGATAGAGCTCTTACTAGCTCTTATGACAGCTACTCCCCTGGCACTTGAATAGCTCATTGGTGTTCTGCTGTGGTGTGAAGATCACTCCACAAAAGGTCTAAAAATTTCTTAACATAGTTACTGGCTTCTTTGCTGTTCTTCAGTTTATAATATTTACTTCCTTTCACTTTGCTTTTCAAAGCATACTCATCCATATCCCCACTGTCAAACTTCTCCATACCATAGAGTAATGGCACCCAGCCATAAGCTTAGTTGATTTGTTGTGTTGAAGCCAATCTTTGTAGTCAATAGTTTTCAGCAATTTCATGTTAAACCTGCATTTTTCTTCCATGTTGACTGCAAGATAAATCACAGTGACACATCTAATATACAGTCTAATTTACCTTGCTAATTTTCACCTAATGATAATGTGACTCTAATAACCTGACGTGCAGGCTCTGAGCAGTAATGGCTACTACATACTTATACCAGTTTGTGAGAATATACAGAACAAAATGCAAGGTACTAATGCGTGAGGTCATTTAACGTGATATTAGTGCGAGTTACTGGAGTTTCGTTGGCAAAAAAATCATATATTTCACTTCATGATATTTGATTATTAGACTTCATTTTAATATATTCCATAACTTTTAAGTACCATTTAATTTTTTTTAGATTTTCAAGAACTTTTTTTGCTGCTGCTGCAGAAGTTTAACTTGTATTACATCAATCACCCCAGACTCATTTTTCATAGAATAATTATAAATCATTACACAAATGTTGGTCTCCTGAAGCAAGATGGGATGAAAGCATCCTACAGAAAGATATACTTGGTCAGTTCTGTCAGATGGAGTTGTTGGGAACAGGGAGAAGTAGGATACTTTATGGTTTTTCAGGACTAAAGCTAAATCAGATGTATAGTTAACAGCAACTACTGATACAGATTAAAAAAATTAACCAAAATGAAAGACTGTACTCTCACTGACCCCCTATAGCCACAACTGGAAAACCCTGGACTAAGATCTTTCCATTCAAGAAAGAAAGAAATGGACTTACCTGTGTTTGAGATGTGCTTCCAAATCACAACGTTGCACTACCTCTGGACACACTGTAGCAAAGGGACATGATACCAGGAGCTTATCCAACAGTTTGTGAACAAGAATGCTGGATTTCTTGCAAAGTTTAAAATGAAGCTTTTTACGGTCTAAGGGGCAGAAATCTTTCTCTTGTAAGAAGTTCCTTAGGCACTTATAGCAGAAAGTGTGGCCACAGGGTGTGTCCAATGGCTGGAACAGAGGCTGCAGGCAGATATGGCAAACCAGGTCATCATCCACTTCATGCTGGTAGTTATAAAGATGATTTTCCCGTGTCCAGTGCTGTTGTCCACACTCAAAGCAAAGTGGGTTTAAAGCAGGATCTTGCTCGACTAGAACCATATCTCCATTTGTGGTCTCCATATTCCACTTTGGCACAATACTACTGTCTCAATTAGCTACAATGGTTTAACACCTGAACAGGTACCCATTGAGATGTCCTATGGCGTTTTCCATAATGGATTGAGCTTCACACACTTTGTTGGCAACTGCATCATACTTCTGGAAAAAAATCACAATAAAGGCAACATTTTAACACCTGTACATGGATGTATTTTATATCTAAATATAGTATCTCATTATCTGAAAAGTGACCCAAAATTAGAGGTTATTAATAAAACTAGAAGGACTAAACATTGAAGACAGTTACATTCTTAAAAGATTGCATTGCTGTAACAACACAACACTGTACAACTATTTATGTCAGTGGTTCTCAACCTGTGGGGCGCGCCCCCGAAGATGTGAAAAAAAGAAAACAAGAATCAATAATATGAAAAAAACATCTGTTGAAACCAAAACAAATTAACTTAAACTACATTCTGATACTAGAACAATAAATATAGAGTTAGATAAATG
Organism: Polypterus bichir lapradei; assembly: GCA_026402145.1. Taxonomy (NCBI): domain Eukaryota; kingdom Metazoa; phylum Chordata; class Cladistia; order Polypteriformes; family Polypteridae; genus Polypterus; species Polypterus bichir. The sequence goes on from JANRMT010062834.1 coordinate 8,915,673, forward strand.
TCGATAAAAGTTAAGTAGGTATAATAAAATATGCATCTACATTTCAAAAAAATGTTGGGGGGGGGGCGCAATTAAAACTGTTATGAAAACTCGGGTCGCAAATACTTAAAAGTTGAGAAATGCTCATTTATGTTATTTTAATAAGGGTGATGTAGCCTGCTTTTAGTCCATGACATACAATTAAGATTTCCAATATTTAATAAGAACACAGAAAAAAGCTTTGACAAGAAAACCATTCAGCCTAACACAAAGGGTGATCAAAAATTGTAGCGACTACCCTCTTTAAAAAAAGAAAAAGTTTTATTTATCAACATAATCCTAATAAATGCAAATTAACCTGTTATAATGTTCACAAAACTGTTCTATGCCACTCAAATAAAACTTTCATCTTTTTTCTGTAGCTGAGTTGAAGTCTTACCACAAAGGAAGCTTTACACATTGAGGAATAGGTGGTAGTTGTTATGTTCTGGCATAATAATATTTAACTAAAAGACACACATCTAACTACACATTATAACTTTCACAAAAAAACACTTCTAATTAAAAGCTGTCACACACAGTGTGTTAGATTTCCTCCTGGGTTACTGAAAAATACATATAGAACACTTTTATTTATTTTATGGCTAATCAAATTTGCGGTGGAATTACACTGCCTGAGTCTCAAGTCATTTCAAATTTCATAAAAACCATGACTATGGTTGTGGAATCCATCATTCTGAATGAGCCTTAATTACAACAACAAACATGTGGCCCTGAAATGTGTATATGTACCTGCTGCCATGGTTTACAAGGGTGAACTGGTGCATGGCATGGCATTTTCTGGATTGGCTGAGAGGACTGAAAATCCTTTGACTTCTCTTTGATGGCTGCCGAGCATGGACAGCCTGCTTCAAATCATCCCATAGATTTTCGATGATATTCAAGTCAGGGGACTGTGACAGCCATTCCAGAACATTGTATAAACCCTCTGCATGAATGCCTTTGTAGATTTCGTACTGTGTTTTGGGTCATTATCTTGATGGAATATCAAACCCCTGCATAACTTCAACTTTGTGACTGATGCTTGCACATTATCCTGAAGAATTTGTTGATATTGGGTTGAATTTATCTAACCCTCGACTTGGAATGTGCCATGCAAAGTTCTTTTTGTTATGACCAAATAACTCAATTTTTCTCTCATCAGTCCAAAGCACTTTGTTCCAAAATTAATCTGGCTTGTCTAAATGAGCATTTGCATAAAACAAGCGACTCTGTTTGTGGCATGAGTGCAGAAAGGGCTTCTTTCTCATCACCCTGCCATATAGATGTTCTTTGTGCAAATTGCGCTGAATTGTAGAATGATGTACAGATACACCAACTGCAGCAAGATGTTCTTGCAGGACTTTGGAGGTGATCTGTGGGTTGTCTGCAACCATTCTCACAATCCTGTGCAAAGGCCGCTCCTGTATTTTTTTTGGCCTGCCAGACCTGGGTTTAACAGTAATTGTGCCTGTGGCCTTCCATTTCCTGATTACATTCCTTACAGTTGAAACTGACAGTTTAAACCTCTGAGATATCTTTTTGTAGCCTTCCCCTAAACCATAATACTGAACAATCTTTGTTTTCAGATCTTTTGAGAGTTGCTTTGAAGATCCCATGCTGCCACTCTTCAGAGGAGAGTCAAAGGGAAGCACAACTTGTAATTGACCATCTTAAATACCTTTTCTCAAGATTGGACACACCTGTCTATGAAGTTCAAGGCTTAATGAGCGAATCCAACCAATTTGGTGTTGCAAGTAATCAGTATTGAGCAGTTACATGCATTCAAATCAGCAGAATTACAAGGGGGCCCACATTTTGGCACAGCCAGCTTTTCACATTTGATTTAATTTAATACAACTAAATACTGCTTCACTAAAAATCTTTGTTTGGAAAACACCCCAGTACTCAGATGTTCCTAGGAAATGAAAGACATACCACTGTTATCTTTTTTGTTGAAAGTAGAGTAAATTATTATGCAGGCTGAGAGGGGTTCCCAAACGTTTTCATATGACTGTATATCTAGCGTCCACTGCTGTAAAGATACAAATTTAACATACATGCTTTGTCTTATCTTTGGAAAAAAGTCACTAATAATGTTAATCAGCAAATTTCACCAAAGTGTTATTCGCAGCAAATTTGCTGCGTTCGTCCTTGTTCATCAAATTATTTAATGATAATTTGGCCTATTTAGGAGAACGTTTTTCCCCAGCACCCCATAATGCTTTGCAAGGCCAGCAGACAACCTCTGGTAGCTGTAACAGCCAACATTGGAAGGGACCGCACGCCTGGTATACAATGCTGATCTTTTGCATCACTGACTCTGTGGAACTTAGTTTGTGGTAGAACAGATACCACAAATAATACAGGTACCGTAAATAATACAGGTTCTCAAAATGTTATTTTTATGAAACATATACAGCATAAATAATGTGTAATCTCTGCTTGTCAGAGCCTAACGCCTCCCCTCCACCCAAGCACAGAGGATTCTATGAAATAATAATAATAATAATGAAAGATTTATTACTATTTACAAGATGTTTCTATCTTTTTCAAAGAAGAAAAAGTAAAAAGCATCAGCACAGACCATTTGGAGAGCCTTCAGCGTGACTTCAAAAAACAGAATGAGCCAGGGGCTTCAATCATGATGTGCTATTTTGAATTTTCTACCTTTAAAAGACCAACATAGTTTTTCTGACTTTTGACTATGATTTCTGCATTTAGTTTTGACGAAATATATGATTGCGAGTCTCTGAATGGGTTCTTTCTTCTTTGATCTCACGGAGGCATGGTGGTGCAGTGGTAGGCATGGCTGCTGCTGCACAGTTTGGGTCCCCTTTTTGGCCACAACAATCAGTCCAGTATAGTTGGCAGATGTTTACCTAGCCCTCAGGGACACTTTAAAAATGATTGCAACATTATATCCAGTCAAATGTAGTTCAATTAGTCCTTCCCCATTGACTTCAATGTATTTCGGCAAGTTTGGCAATATCTACAAACACTTCCATAATTTCTCTGAACTCAAGGTGAAGCGAAAACCGTGGAGTTCATTCATCACTAGTCACCAACACACACAGACAATGTTCAAGCAGATTTCAGGAGATTCTTTTTTGTAATATTTTTTCTGTTGCTTGCACATAACAGGGTTGAATTTTAATGCCTGACCTGCATGATCGACATCACCCATTGCGTTACTGAAGCCTACCACAGTGTAAAGCATAGTGACTTCTACATTTCCCCTGACACAAACATTGACATTGTTGCTGTATTGTGAACAGTGATTAGTAGGCAGACATCTTTATTATCCTTCTATTTGATCACAATCATTTTTCTATTTTGTCACACAGCTTCTGGTGTCACCAGATATATTACAGCGGTTCAGTTGTACAGTGCCGTAATGCATCAGTTTTCCTTTGAAGTGAAATCTTGAAGAGTTCAGGTGAGGTATAGAAACTTACCAGAAACAGAACAGATAATGTAGCAATGCTGTATTGACTGTACTTGCTAATCTACTCGGTCACTCTATTGGTATAAAGTATTGAGTCCCAGATATAAGCAGAGCTTACTTCGCTCAGCATGTACAAACTGATACCAAATCATGCCTGTTTCATGCAATGTACTATATCTATGATAGCCTTCCCTTGTAACCCATTAGACTTTGGCAAATGCTTATGTTACAATCAGGAACAAACACCTTCTGCAAGCATTTTGCTAAATGCCTAAATACACATTCCACATTTTGGGCTGCTTTGGTGCTGGGTGGCTTCATCATAGTCATCAATATTAGTGACATGCAGGTATTTTGTGAGTGAAAAATGACACTTATAACTTCTTCAAAAACAAGATTATGACCAAGTGTTTTGCCCACTATGCCGTGCAGTATCAGGAAACTGGGAAACACCAACATATTGTCTGAAGTGACAGGCTGCCAGCAACTGTGACAAGCAAATGGTTTACTGTACCTTTTCCAACATTGCTTAGCACAGTTGGTTCATTTCAAAAACTATTTTCTCTGCCAGACTATCATCGACAAATTGTCTACATAATCATGATCAACATACATCTTTGGACCAGGGTTATCTTTAAATGGGCAATGAGGAGGTGCAGGATTGTTAACAGCTGCATGACACTAACAACAAATACAAACATCAACAAAACTTGGCAGGTCAGAACTTACTGAGCAGTGCCACTTTTACTGTCCATTATCAATGTCTGATTACCAATTTTACATTGTCATCACTATTGCTTAATTTGATGAATGACTGACTCCAGCAGACTCCCATGACCCTGTGTTAGGATATAGCGGGTTAGATAATGGATGGATGGTTAAGTATAAGTTTGTTCTAAAATTGGCTGTATGGCTTTTCATTTACCATTTTGTTTTTGATTGATGGCTCCAACCCACTAATGAATTTTGATGAGTTACCACAGAGTTACCATAAAGTAGCAGAATGCTGGACTCCCATCTGTGAACTTTTTATTCTTTGCATGCAATATTGTCTCAAACATAGCAATTGGTTTTTCATGTCACCCACTTAAAAGTATTTATGTGAAGCACTGCTTTATCTATTATGTGAATATGAGAAAAACTTGCAAGCTAATGTTTCTTGCTTCCTTTATATGAAGCCCCTGAAGTGACATTGTGTAATTATTTCTCTGGGAAAAACTCTGGTGTACAACACATACTATCTCATGCTCACAACAAAGTATCTCATGGACACCCATGTCATTGGATCTGTGTAGTAAAGGGCAAGCCTGTGTCAACACCCAGATTTTCTTTAGCTAACAGTACTAGACTGATTATAAGCTTTAAGTAGCACTCAAAATGGTTAAATCATTTTATCCCACTTTAATTTTACAGTTTTTTTATAAGAAAGATTGCTGTTTCAAACTGCAGTTAGGTTTTGTCTGGCCAAATGCATATATACTAATCTTTTTTACTTGGCAAAGTTTGCACCTTCCTGTATTTGCAATATGGATCAGACTTTGATGTTTCATAGGCACTCAATGATTAAGTATGTCGGGTCAATTTACAAGAGATCCTGTGTTAAACTTCATGTGAATGAATCCCAACATAATGCAAATACACTAGCCACTTTTGATGTGAAATGTGGTATGTTCCCATGTGCAGTACTAGACTCTATAATATTGAACAGGTACACTAAAGGATTAGCTAAATACAACAAAGTAAAATGTGCCGTATGCCATTTTCCAAGAAATGATTATATGACTATCCTTGCAGGTAATATGTAAAACCATAAAAATGAAAGAATGTGTCTTACCATAAAACTGAAAAAATGTGTCTTTTATTTTTTGCATCACAGTAAACATGATAACATAGCAGATTAGCCACTGAATTTCACTAGTATACCTATGTTTGGCCTAAGCAAATATCACCTGCAATTTAAGGAATACTTCTCATCAAAAACATGATAATAAAAACTGTCACAACACAATTTAATTTTCTGCTATGTCCTTTAAATATCACAGTTTGCTCTTGTCAGTGGATGTAACTAGGATATTCAAGTTTGGCCAGGAAAAAAAGTGTCTCATTTTAATAAGGGCATGTCTCTTGTCACAAAACGCTGGCAATCACAGTAGGTCGATGCCATTTAACTCTTTAGAGTACATGTTATCTAAATAGCACAGTCCATTGGTGTAGATAAGCGGACATGCCAAGTTTTCCAGATAATTTAATAATTTAATTTAATTTTAGTGTCCTCTCATTGGACTGGGCAAAATTCACTTGCAATCAAAATGTGGAATATAAATAGCTCCCCTGCATTGTGCAAATAAGATGCTGCCTGCACGCTAATAAGTAGCTAGTTGCAAGTAGATGGCTAACCAATTTCATTAACTTTTACTGCACATTAGTGCAGTGGTCACCATTGTAGCTTTGCAGATTCAGCAAACTGTGTTTGAATGTATACTTTTATAAATTTGCACTTATTCATTTTTGTAGAGTGAAACAGTGCACATAACATCAGACTATTAAGCAGTGCATTCTGTTAACATGAAAGGATGTATAAATGCACAAAATAGTATCTGGTGCTCATTTTGAAAGTATGTAGTGTGCATGAGATAGTATGTGGTCTGTAGAAAATCGTTTCCCAGAAAAAAAATACACTATATTCCCTCAGGGTCTCTGTACTTTTCAATTAGTGGAAGCCAAGTAAATGTGTTTTTTAACCATTTACTTCTGGCAGGCTTGTACAGTGCCTTGCAAAAATATTTACCCCCCATGGTGTTTGTCAATGCTTTGTGGAGTAACCTTTTGCTGCAATTACAGCTGCAACTCTCTTGGGGAATGTCTCCATTAGCACAGCACAACTAGCCACTGGAATTTTCGTCCATTTCTCAAGGCAAAGCTGCTCCAGCTCTTTCAAATTAGATGGGTTGCGTTTGTGTACAGCAACTTTCAAGTCATGTCACAGATTCTCAATTTTATTGGGGTCTGTTTTTTGACTAGGTCATTCAAAAACATTTACCGTAGATCCCGGAATACAAGCCGAGAATTTCGTCCTAGATTTTTGGCTTGGAGTTTGGGGGTCGGTTTATACAACGAGTATCATTTCAGATTCAAGATTTCCAGCGCAATGCCGGTTTTGCCGATGAATACGGAAGTAAATAATGACGAAACCACAGAGCAATCTTTCAGATGAAGAAGTAACTTTGCATGCCAGTACTTTAAATAAAATAATTTATTCAAAAAAGTGTTTTAGTTGTTGATTTTATTAATAAAATTTATAATAAATTATCGGGAAGTTTAAAATAAAATTTTTTATTTTGATTTACGATCCACATCTTGCGTTACGAAACGGATGCGGTCACGTGTATGCGCTTGCGCGATTGTAAACAAACAACCGAGAGCGTTAGTAGCGTCAGTCGGAGCCCAGATATATGTGTTTGTGGATGTAATTTCGAAACGAAGATGGACATTGTGTGGAAATATCTCCTCCTCCTCCCTTCCTGCAGCCCAAAGATGTCAAATTAAATGGTGAGTACAGTATGAAATTGTTTCTAGAATAGAATGCCTTTTACTGTCACTATACACATCTACAATGAGATTAAAAGCAGCTCCTTCAGTGCAGAAAAAAGTTCTGTATAAGGCTTGTATGGTTGTTTTTTAGCCTTAGCATAACGCCGTATCTGCGGGCCCACTTCTGCTTTCTTTCCCTCCTCCGTCTGTGTCGTCTCCTAGACCCGACAACAAACCACGGATGTCTCGCTATGTTGTCTGGGATGTTGTGCGTGTGATGAAAAACACTCAAAACAGATGTCTGGCTCTAGACACCGATGTCTATAAGGTTCTGAATGGTGTAGCGGATGTTCGCCGAACCAATCGTGCACAAACAAGGACAAAAAAAAAAGTACAAAAACCACAAAAAAGTGCACTGAAAAGGAGAGCCTTGATCCGCTTCGACAATGCGCGCCGCCATGCTCCTAGCCTAATCGAAGTAGGCTAGGCACTTTTTATAACTTTTTGGTTAGTACGTTAGAAAAATTATTGGTGTTTTTTATTATATAAAAGGTTAAGTAAGTGTTGCAGTGGGAGGTTCGGAACGCATTATGGGTTAGCCTTTGCGAACGAATTAAGTTCGTAAGTCAAGGGTCCACTGTATTGCGTATTTAAGTTAATCAAATTTATAACAAGTCTCCGGAAATCCACCCGCCGATGTACCGTATTTGCGTATATAGTTTCAACACAAAGGTTCCATTTTACCAAACTTCTCCGCAATCACTTCCTGGTTTCCATCAAAAATGCCGGCAGTCTCAAATTCTCGCCGATAAACATTATAAATATACCCGAAGAGACACTTTTAAGGAAATTTACAAAATTTTGCTTGGAGAAGGGGGTCGGCTTAAATACCGGTCATCAGCAAATACATGTAATTTAGTAGGTAGAGAAGGGGATCGGCTAATATACCGGGTGGGCTTGTATTCCGGGATCTACGGTACATGTTTGCCTTTAAATCACTCCAGTGTAGCTTTAGCAGTATGTTTAGGGTTTTTATCTGGCTGGAATGAGAAAATTTCATTTCAGTCTCAAATATCTAGCAGACTAAAACAGTTTTTTCTGAAGAATTGCCCTGTATTTAGTGCCATAAAACTTTCCTTCCATCCTTACCAGTTTTCCTGTCCCCACAGCATGGTGGTGCCACCATCATGCTTCACTGTAGGAATTGTGCTGTCGGAGTGATGGGAAGTGTTGGGTTTGCACCACGTGTGGCATTTCCCACAATGGCTAGAAAGTTTAATTTTAGACTCATCTGACCAGAGAACCTTCTTCCATGTGTTGAGGAGTCCGCCACAAGCTGTTGGGCAAACTCCATATACAATACAAAACAATTTATTTTTTGTATAGCCCAACATCACACAAGAAGTGCCGCAATGGGCTTTAACAGGCCCTGCCTCTTGACAGCCCCCCAGCCTTGACTCTCTAAGAAGACAAAAAAAAACTCCCAAAAAAACCCTCGTGGGGAAAAAATGGAAGAAACCTTGGGAAAGGCAGTTCAAAGAGAGACCCCTTTCTAGGTAGATTGGGCATGCAGTGGGGGTCAAAAAGAAGGGGGTCAATACAATACAGTACAATACACAGAACAGAGCAAATCCTCAATATTGTATAAAAAAAATTTATAAAAATTTTAGAAGTACGGAGTAGAATTTAACAGTAGATGATATCACATAATATGATTTGGATTTGTTTGAGTCCTGGAGACCTCATTCATCAAGCTGCCTCCCCCATTTGGCCATTCTACGGCTGAAATAGCACTAATCCGATGAAAGGACCCCTCTTTCCCATGATTCCTGCGATCCTCCATCAGGGATGACTTTACCTTAGGCAGGCAAAACAACTTGGCAAGTGGGCCGTGGCACCGAGTGCCACATTTGAGAACCAAGAAGAGATACAGAATAGGTGAGGGTTAGTATCAAATTATAACTATCATGTTACTTATGTTTTAATGCTAATGACTAACAACAGAGATGCAGTCTGTAGAGTTAATCAGCAGCTCTAGTCAGAATATGCTAAACTGAAGTAGTGAGTCTTCAGCCGGGATTTAAAAGCTGTGACGAAAGGGGCATCTCTTATAGTAGCAAGCAGACCATTCCACAGTTAGGGGCCCTGTAACTAAAAGCTCGACCTCCCACTGTTATTTTATTAATTCTTGGAATCATAAGCAGACCAGCATCTTGAGATCTTGATGTGCACGCTGGTTTGTAAGTCACGATAAGTTCAGACAAGTAAGCCGGACCTTGGCCATTTAATGCTTTATATGTTAAAAGGAGGATTTTGGAATCTCCCCTAAACTTAACAATTAACCAGTGTAAGGATTTAAGAACTGGAGTTATGTGTTCGTATTTTTTTGTTCTTGTAATAATTCTTGCAGCAGCATTTTCTTGTTCTTGTAATAATTCTTGCAGCAGCATTTTGGATTAACTGGATGCTGTATAAAGAACAGTTTGAACATCCAGTGAACACCGCATTGCAGTAGTCAATCCTACTAAAAATAAATGTATGAATTAATTTCTCAGAATCCTGTTTATTTAGAAAGCGCCTTAATAATAATATGTGTTTTCTTATTTTTTTCTTTAAGTAATGGCTTTTTTCCTGGCCACTCTTCCAAAGAGCCCCACTGTGGTCCTATTGGCAGATACTCCCATCTCCACTGAGCTCCTCCATTTTTATCCTTGGTGTCTTTGTTGCATCTCAGATTAATGCCCTCCTTGCCTGGTGTGCATTATAGTGGGCAGCCTTCACTTGTCAAGTTTGTAGTGGTGCCATATTCTTTCCATTTTAATTACAAGTGAGTTGATGGTGTTCTAAGGGATATTCAAAGTTTGAGCTATTTTTTTTTTTTTATAATCCCACCCTGATCTATACTTCTCCACAACTTTGTCTTTGACCTGGTCTGGTATGCTCCTTAGTCATCAAGTTGCTTGTGTAATGGTGGCTGGTTCATTGGCCTTTCAGAACAGGTTTTATTTACATAGACATCATGTGGCAGATCATGACACACATTCATTGCAGGCAGATGAACCCTATTCAACTCATTATGTGACTTCTGAAGTTAAGTAGTTGGACCATATCTTATTTAGGGGTTGCATATCAAAGGAGACGAATACATATGCACTCAAAAAATTTTTCAGTCTTTACTTGCTTGTTTATATATATATATATATACACACACAGTAATCCCTCGCTATATTGCGCTTCGACTTTCGCGGCTTCACTCTATCGCGGATTTTAAATGTAAGCACATCTAAATATATATCACGGATTTTTCGCTGTTTCGCGGCTTTCTGTGGACAATGGGTCTTTTAATTTATGGTACATGCTTCCTCAGTTTGTTTGCCCAGTTGATTTCATACAAGGGACGCTATTGGAGGATGGCTTAGAAGCTACCCAATCAGAGCATGTATTACATATTAACTAAAACTCCTCAATGATATAAGATATGCTTCCCGCGCAGTGCTTGATTGTTTGCTTCTCTCTATCTCTCTCACTCTCTCTGCCTGACGGAGGTGGTGTGAGCAGAGGGGCTGTTTGCCTAGAAGATACGGACGCTCCTTTACAAAATGCCGCTTTATCGCGGTGCTTCTGCATACTTAAAAGCACATATTGATTTTTTGATTGTTTGCTTTTCTTAGCGAGAGCTCTCTCTGACATTCTCTGCTCCTGACGGCGCTCCTTTGAAGAGAAGATATGTTTGCATTCTTTTAATTGTGAGAAAGAACTGCCATCTCAGTCTTGTCATGGAGCACAGTTTAAACTTTTGACTAAAGGGTGTTATTTCATGTCTAGAGGGCTCTAATAATGTTAACAGTGTGGGAGTGTTTATAAGGGCTTAAAATATATAAAAATAACCATACAAACATATGGTTTCTACTTCACGGATTTTCACCTATCGCTGTGGGGGGGGGGGGGGGTCTGGAACGCAACCCCCGCGATCGAGGAGGGATTACTGTATATATATACAGTGGACCCTTGACTTACAAACTCAATTCGTTCACGAGGGGTGGTTATAACTCAAGTTGGTTGTAAGTCAAGACTATTTTTCCCATAAGAAATAATGGAAATACCCATAATGCGTTCCGAACCTCCCACTGCAACACTTACTTAACCTTTTCATAAAAAAGGGTTGTATAATGTGCATAATTTACCAAAACACCAATAATTTTTCTAATGTACTAACCAAAAAGTTATAAAAAGTGCCTAGCCTACCAGAAACAACAATTTCATACTGTACTCACCATTTAATTTAACATCTTTGGGCTGCAGGAAGGGAGGAGGAGAAGAATGAAATGAAAGATGGTTATTGTTTAGAAGGAGCCTCCTTATACAAATCTTTTCTTTGTAAAATTATCGAGATGGTGGATTTCGACATGCTGTACATACCGTATTTATTTCCAAAAAATTAGCATTAGAAAATCAGGTGCGCATCATACATGAGGAAACTTCTGCTTGGGCTCACTCGCGCTCTCTCTCTCGCTCACTTGCTCGCCCACTCGCGCTCTTTCTCTCGCTCACTTGCTCGCCCACTCGCGCTCTCTCTCTCGCTCGCTTGCTCGCCCACTCGCGCTCTCTCTCTCGCTCGCTTGCTCGCCCACTCGCGCTCTCTCTCTCGCTCGCTTGCTCGCCCACTCGCGCTCTCTCGCTTGCTCGCGCACTCACACGACAGTGCTCGCTCTCTCTCTAAACGCTTCCTATACAATCACAACGCACATCGTACACGGGGCAAAACTTTTTTCGCAATTTTATTTGTAAAAATTAGGGTGCGTGTCTTACACAAGGGGTGCGTGGTACATGAGTAAATACGGTATTAGCGGGATCGGTCACATATTTCCGCTTTGTTTCGATTGTGATCGCTTTCTTTACCTTCGTTACCTTCTCTTCCTTCCTTAGCAATTATGCGTCTTGCTTGCCATGGTCTTAGTAAATTATATATATATAGATAAATCACTGCACTGACCGAAATTACGTCCACAAACACATGTATCTGGACTCCGACTGACGCTTACGAAAGCTCTCGGCTGTTTGTTTACAATTGCACAAGCAGATACACGTGACCACGTTCGGGTCGTAAATTAAAACAAAACTTTTGGTCGTAAATCAAGTTGTTTGTATATCAGGGTGGTCGTATGTCAAGGGTCAACTATATATATATATATATATATATATATATATATATATATATATATATACACACACACACACACACACAGTATATATACACACATATACACAAGGTATTTTATTTGTATTTCACTTCAACCATTTGGAGTATACAGTAAAAGTTTGGGAACCCCTCTTAATTCTTTTGATTTTTGTTTATCATTGGCTGAGCATTCAAAGTAGCAGTTTCCTTTTAATATATGACATGCCTTATGAAAACAGTAGTATTTCAGCAGTGACATTAAGTTTATTGGATTAACAGAAAATATGCAATATGCATCATAACAAAATTAGACAGGTGCATAAATCGGGGCACTCCAACAGAGATGTTACATCAATACTTAGTTGAGCCTCCTTTTGCAAATATATATCGATGATATTCAAGTCAGGGGACTGTGACAGCCATTCCAGAACACTGTACTTCTCCCTCTGGATGAATGCCTTTGTAGATTTCGAACTGTGTTTTGGGTTATTGCCTTGTTGGAATATCCAACCCCTGCGTAACTTCAACTTTGTGACTGATGCTTGCACATTATCCTGAAGAATTTGTTGATACTGGGTTGAATTTATCCGACCCTCGACCTTAACAAGGGCCCTAGTCCTTGGACTAGTGACACAGCTCCACAGGATGATGAAACCTCCACCAAATTTGACATTACGCAGCAGATGTTTTTCTTGGAATGCGTTGTTCTTCTTCCGCCATGCAAAGTGCTTTTGGTTATGACCAAATAAGTCAATTTTTGTCTCATCGGTCCAAAGCACTTTGTTCTGAATGAGCATTTGCATACAACAAGAGATTCTGTGGTGTGAGTGCAGAAAGGGCTTCTTTCTCATCACCCTGCCATACAGATGTTCTTTATGCAAATTGTGCTGAATTGTAGAACGATGTGCAGATACCACTTCTGCAGCAAGATGTTCTTTCAGTTGCTTGGAGGTGGGCTGTCAGTGACCATTTTCACAATCCTGCGCATATGCCGCTCCTGTATTTTTCTTGGCCTACCAGGCCTGGTTTAACAGCAACTGTGCCTGTGGCCTTCCATTTCCTGATTACATTTATTACAGTTGAAACTTGACAGTTTAAACCTCTGATATAGCTTTTTGTAGCCTTCCCCAAAAACAATGATACTGAACAATCTTTGCTTTCAGATCTTTGGAGAGTTGCTTTGAGGATCCCATGTTGTCACTCTTCAAATAAGAGTCAAAGGGAAGCACAACTTGCAGTTGACCACCTTAAATACCTTTTCTCATGATTGAAGAAGTTGTCTATGAAGTTCAAGGCTTAACGAGCTAATCCAACCAATTTGGTGTTGCAAGTAATCAGTATTGAGCAGTTATATGCATTCAAATCAGCAAAATTACAAGGGTACCCAAATTTTTGCACAGCCAGTTTTTCACATTTGATTTAATTTCATACAACTAAATACTGCTTCACTAAAAATCTTTGTTTGGAAAACACCCCAGTACTCAGATGTTCTTGGAAAATGAAAGACATAGCACTGTTATCTTTTTTGTTGAAAGTAGAGTTACTTATTATGCAGACTGAGAGGTGTTCCCAAACTTTTTCAAATGACTGTATTATTAAGTACTAGCAAAATACCTGCGCTTCGCAGCGGCGAAGTACTCCATTAAAATTTTTATTAAGAAGAAAATTAAACCTTTTTAAACAGAGGGAAAATATGCCAATAATTATTTGTTAAGGATGTCTTTGTATACCACATTGTGAGTTCGGCCCTCCGGTTGTAATATGACCAAGCTGTGCGCTGAGCTTACTCTTGAGCATACAACGTACAGCTGGCCATGTGAACAGTAATCTTGTTTCAAATCTCACATCTTGGATTGCTGCTGTCATAATCGGTTTGAGTTTCATGGTTTGTTTCAATTACGACAGTATTTGCAGGACTTGTGTTGAAGTGACACTCAGCATCTGTCAAGCGTTGTAAGCATACAACTGGTTTCATCGATAACTTCACATCCAGCTTTTGAGAGTTTAAACATTCATAAACATCAAAGTGTCCACTACTGAAATCATCACCTGTGAATCTAAGATGTTTAAGAGGCATTGGCGGTTGTCGAAAGGTGTAAAATATTTGGCCATTTCGGTACACTTGAAAGCGACAATCGAACAATTCAGCGGCAGCCATCAACTCACATGCAGAACCACAGGTGAAGGGCTTAAGCATTTCACTCTTATAGTGCTCCTGTGTAGTATAATTATCTCCTGTACCGTCATCAGTCCACACCTTGATCCTGTCCCAGTCATTCAATACATAAGACACAATGTTCTTCCGGATATCAAGAGTGAGCCTGATATGGCCGTGCAATATGTAACAAAGAGAATGGAAAAGGTAGGTCCCATCTCCGGGCATGGAAACCACTCGGTAAGTGACAGTTCTTTGATCGATGGTGATCACCTCGATAGACATGGTAATGTGGGTACGGTTGGAATGATAAAAGGAAATGGGCATCTCAACAATGTAAAGTAAGTCTAAAATACCTACACAATAACTATAATCATAATAAACAAACAATAAAACAGCGGAGAAGCCGTGGATTAAATAAAAAGGCTGCAGTTATCAGCAGGGAGACGTGAATCCAGTGGCGAAGCAAGGAAGGGAATGCAGAGACCGGAGCGACGGACGGCCTTATATAGGTAGGCAGCCAACAACGTGGGACGCGTTGGGATGGGGGACCCAACGCCGCCTCACACGGTGACCGAGCTGTAGGCTATGGACATATATTTGTACGTAAGTAGGATTCAGTTAGCGTTGGGAACCCGTGTACCAAATTTCTTTAAGATGGGCCCATAAGTAACAAATACTGTTGAAAAGTTCAGTAGAATTTCGAAATGAAACCTGCTTAACTTTTGTAAGTAAGCTGTAAGGAATGAGCCTGCCAAATTTCAGCCTTCTACCTACACGGGAAATTGGAGAATTAGTTACATTGGAAAGTTCAATATGGCGGCCGACAGTGGCATCATACCACTGAAATAAGTACGTACATCGGTTTTGGTTAGCGCAGCGAAGCCACCTACCAAATGTCGTGAAGATGGGGCCATAAATAAGAAAGATCAACATGGCGGACGTTGTCGACCGTTATGACCATTACGCATAGAATTTCGAAATGAAACCTGCTTAACTTTTGTAAGTAAGCTGTAAGGAATGAGCCTGCCAAATTTCAGCCTTCTGCCTACACGGGAAGTTGGAGAATTAGTGACATTGGAAAGTTCATTATGGCGGCTGACAGTGGCATCATACCACCGAAATAAGTACATACATTGGTTTCGGTTAGCTCAGGGAAGCCGCCTACCAAATTTCGTGAAGATGGGGCCATAAATAAGAAAGTTCAACATGGTAGACGTTGTCGACCGTTATGACCATTACGCGTAGAATTTCGAAATGAAACCTGCTTAACTTTTGTAAGTAAGCTGTAAGGAATGAGCCTGCCAAATTTCAGCCTTCTACCTACACGGGAAGTTAGAGAATTAGTGACGTCGGAAGTTCAATATGGCGGCCGACAGTGGCGTCATACCAACGAAATAAGTACGTACATCAGTTTCGGTTAGCGCAGGGAAGCCGCCTACCAAATTTCGTGAAGATGGGGTCAGCCGTCTACCTACACGGGAAGTTGGAGAATTAGTGACGTTGGAAAGTTCAATATGGCGGCCAACAGTGGCGTCATACCATCGAAATAAATATGTACATCAGTTTCGGTTAGCGCAGGGAAGCCGCCTACCAAATTTCGTGAAGATGGGGCCATAAATAAGAAAGTTCAACATGGCGAACGTTGTCGACCGTTATGACCGTTACGTGTAGAATTTCGAAATGAAACCTGCTTAACTTTTGTAAGTAAACTGTAAGGAATAAGCCTGCCAAATTTCAGCCTTTTACCTACACGGGAAGTTGGAGAATTAGTGATGAGTGAGTGAGTGAATGAGTGAGTGCTTTGCCTTTTATTAATACAGTAATCCCTCCTCCATCGCGGGGGTTGCGTTCCAGACCCCCCCGCGATAGGTGAAAATCCGCGAAGTAGAAACCATATGTTTGTATGGTTATTTTTATATATTTTAAGCCCTTATAAACTCTCCCGCACTGTTTATAAATATTCCCCGCAGCGTTATACAGCATAATCCCTTTGTATTCTCTTAGATATTAGGTAAGATTCATTGAAATTATGTATATAAGCACACACTGTTTATATACAGTAAAACCTAAATATTATTTTAAAGATATTGAGTGTCTCCGATATCACATATGTTACAGCCATTACGATAGATAGGTCACCAGCAATAAATACGTACATTGCAAGAAAAATAGTATACAGCAAATGTATTAATTATTTATGGTTACTCACCAACAATGACACGATGACTTGTCCGATAACAATGAGTTTAATTTTACTGCACAACAAAGGAGAGCGTTACAGCCCTTGTAAAGGAGCCACTTCAGGCGATTGTGTAGCACTGCCGTTGTTCTTCTTCTGGCAGTCTTCAATCCAAATCCCTAAAGCAGATTCCATCCAGACTACTGCCTTATTACATCCACTTACAACTCGTTTTGCACTCTGGTTAAAAGGACACTGCAGCCGTAGATCTTATATTCCTTTCCTACTTTTTAAATAAAAAGAATCGTAGCCTTCAACAAATCCAAAACGTTTACCTTTTCGGCAATCGTTAACATCTTCTTCTTGCGCTTGGGCACGGC